>MU262411.1:0-68269 GCA_020310875.1 Ceratopteris richardii | reverse complement strand
TTCACATTCACAAGAAGTTAGAACAAAGATGGAACCAAGATCAGAAAAATGCTTTTTTATCTGCTACTCGACGGAGCAAAAAGGATACAAGTGTTACAACCCTAGAACAAAGGAATTAAGAGTCTCGCGAGAAATTACTTGATTTTTAGCTTGTTGGAAAGCTATTTGTGTCTACTTTCTCTGTACCAAATATCTTTCTCAAAGGATATATATCCAGAGAGCTATCAGTCCGAGAGTGAAGCTCAGTTCTTGAGCATACCTATGTGGACAGGTACTTCATCTTTGACAGTTGTGTTTCCTAATCAAAACTTGTCCAAATTAAGTCATTTATAGCTTGTTAGAAAGCTCTCTTTGTCTACTTTGATTTACTAAAGCATCAAGTCCATTTGCGTTTTGTGTTGAGAGCAGAAAGCTATCTAAGGTGCAGATGTTTGTCCAAGTGCTGGACATACAAGGGTTCACTATACACTTCCATTGCGCATAGGAGAACTTATTCTCCACATTTATGTGACTTGCCTATTGGCAAGAAGGCCATTGGCACTAAGTGGGTATACAAGCTGAAGCATAAACCTGATGGTATAGTTGAGAGGTATAAGGCTAGGCTTGTTGCAAAGGGTTATGCGTAGGAAAGAGGCATTGGTTTTGATGAGACCTTTGCACCTACATGCCGTATGACTATTGTTCGGAGCATTTGTGCACTTGTAGCCCATCATGGTTGGAATGTACATCCGTTGGACATTAAAAGAACATTTCTAAATGGTGACTTGCATGAAGAAGTGTATGTCTTTCAGCCCCGTGGCTTTCTACAGAAAGGGCATGAAAACCAGGTGTGCAGGTTAAAGAAGGCATTATATGGTTTAAAGCAAGCACCACGTGCTTGGTATGAGAAGATACATGCCTATCATATTGCACATGGTTTTGAGAACAGTTCAACTGAAAGCACCTTATATGTAAAGCGTGCTAATGATGTGCTTCTAATAATTGTTGTCTATGTTGACGACATGCTGCTCACTGGTCCTATTGAGAAGCATATTGCTGATTTTAAGGCTGATTTGCATGCCTCATTTGAGATGTGTGATTTGGGGCATTTGCATCACTATTTGGGCATTCAGTTTATGCAAGTTGATGGTGGAATGGCTTTGTGTCAAACGAAATATATTGACCCATTATTGCAGCGTTTTGGCCTTGAAGACTGTAATCCTATTGCCACTCCTATGGAGACAGGTTTACGATTGAGTCTTCATGATGTTGGAGATGCATTTGATGTTGTGTTCTATCAGCAGGCTGTTGGATGCTTGATTTATTTATGCATTACTCGGCCAGATATTCAGTTTGTTGTATCACAGATGAGCAGATTTATGCATTGCCCAGGAGCCAAGCATTGGCAAGCGGTTAGGCGCATATTTCGCTACTTGTGTGGTACTCGGCTACTTGGGTTGTTTTATCCCAAGGGGGGATCACTTCCGCGAGATTTGCATGCTTCTTCTGACTCTGATTGGGTTGGTTGCTATGACACTCGTGTGTCCACTAGTGGCTTTTGTTTCATGCTTGGTAGCTCATGTATATCTTGGTTGAGCAAGAAGCAGCCTACTGTGGCCACTTCCAGTTGCGAGGCTGAGTATCGGGTAACTTTCATAGCTACTGTTGAGTGTGTGTGGCTCAGACGCCTTATGACAGATTTGGGTATTGGTCATAATTCTTCCACCACTATCTTCACTGAGAGTCAGAGCACATTGGGAGTTGCAAGGAACCCTGTGTTCCATGCTGGCACTAAGCACATTGAGTGCATTATCACTATGTCAAGGAGAGGTTCTCTGCTGGTGAGATCAGCTTGGCATATGTGCTCATGCAAGAGAACATTGCAGACCTTTCCATGAAGGCTCTGCCCAGGAAGAAGTTTGAAGCTTTCTGTAAAGCTTTGGGCTTACTTCCTTGTGGAGTGACTTCCACATAGCTTGGCACTTCCTTATACATGAGTGCCAGCTACTTGTTCACCGCATCACTCCCAGGGGCGATTTGTTGATATATTTAGGGAGTGATGTGTCTGAACACTCTAGGACCATCGGGGCACTTTTTCCCCTCTTTAGGAGGTTTTTTTCCCCTGCCTTGTGTATATGCCTATTGCCCTAATGGGCTATTTATCTTTGTACATTCTCTAGTAATACATTCACTATTGTGTGTTGTGCTCCAAGCTTCTTCTTTTTCCTTGTCTTGTTCGCGTGCTTCCACATACGTCTAACTTCAACATCGACCACTATTTTACTACTTTCCACTAGAGTCCACTAGTGGTTGGTGTAATCGCCTCTCGAGTTAAGTGCACGAGACTCAAGTTAAGTCATCTTAACTTGAGTTAGAAGGCTCTAGAGCTCCCTGGGCAAAACTCTCTCCCCATGCTCACCATGGGAGTTGAACCCAAGGCCTCCTCCTTCACAACCATGAGACTTAACCACTAGGCTAAGTGGATCACTTGAATATGAGAGCACTCTCCAGTTAAGTCCACTGGACTCAAGTTAACTCATGTAAACTTGAGTTAGAAGGCTCTAGAGCTCCTTGGGGAAAATTCTCTCCCCATGCTCCCTGGGGAGTTGAAACCAAGACCTCCTCCTTCACAACCATGAGACTTAACCACTGGGCTTAGTGGATCAGTTGAATATGAGAGCACATGAGCTTATGCTTGAGTCTATTCTTGAGATATTTGATCCTACATATGAGTGACCAAACGGTGTCCAATTTAAGATCTGTCTGATGCAGTCGGATCCCTAGACCGTAGACTTATTTTATTACAGTAGCTTCCTGACTTTGAGGTCAAAGTAGGTCTAGATTTGATTGTAGATGGATAGTTAGGAAGACTACTTATAATCCATTAGTTTCAGGATTCATTTTATGTGATGATCAACCTAAATAAATGGCGAGAAACAAAAAATAGCTTTCTCAACTTTGGGATGAGTATATTTCACTTGGGCCATTTGATATAGAATTGATCCTAAACGTGGATTAGTTAAGATCAAGGGCTACAAACAAATGGTTGTTGATGTTACATTTCTACCATTGTATTTACCTTAAAGATCAATGGTGGAGATTATTTTTGGCATTAATGAAGCTACAACCACTCTAGAACATGGGTAGGCCGACTCAAGCTTTGATGACCTTATAAGATTGGTCTCCTCCTCATGTAGAGTCATAATTTGTAGCATTTGGAACCATTAGGGTATCCATCTTAGTACCTATAGTGTTGCCCTATATCCCTTCATCTAGCTTCTATCAAGATCAGAATCTAAGCCCCATATAGAGAGTGCATGGGTAGATGGAACGATCTATTTCTTGAGTCGTGATTGATTTCCAATGTATTAGACAGGAATTGAGTTGAGTTTATTTTCTACCGTTCTTGTGTCCACTTTGCATTAAAAGCACATCTCTTGTGTTACTACCATGATTAAAAATATGTCTCTTTCTCTCTAATTTTGATGTTATATATGTGTCTTGAATGGTAGCTTTTAGATGGGATTGGAGTTGCACCACCTATCCATTCATTATTCATCTTTTTTTTTTACCAATGCAAGGTGTGCCAAAAGACTTTGGATGATCATCAAGTGTGCTCAAAGATTTCAAAGACAAAAAATTTGCAGGGATCTTATTAATAGAGTTTTTAACTCACACATGGAGATGAAAGTCATCATGAACTCATAGGGGCATGATGAGGAACAAAAATTCCAAGAGAACAGAGATAAGGAAGATAGCACTCACACACTCTCACACAGAAAGAGATGAGCAAAGTTAGATGGAGGAAAGGAAGAACGATCTCCTTCTTTTCTTCTATTACATAAACAAAATATACAAGATTGATCTAATAAAACAATAGAACTAGTACAATATATAAATAACAATACATAAGGAAAATCCTAATGTCTGTGAATGAGTGAGCTAGAAAGAAAGCATGGTGCCATCACTCTCGATAGATAAGTCTATTAAAGCTCACTAAACTATACTTGACATATAATAGCATTAGGACTATACATGTCCAAGAAATTAAAGAGTGTTATGTGTCATCCTGGATTATCACATGTTAACATTGATATCTAAACACTCCCCCTCAAGCTCAATGTCATGTCTTGTAATCTAAGCATCTTGTGAAACTTCTTCATGAGCCTCTCTCCTCCGAATGCTTTAGTGAAAATATTAGCGACGTGCTCATTTCTCCTCATATAAACAACATCAATATCAGTTGCTAATAACTTTTCTTTGATGAAGTGATAATGTACCTCGATATGATTTATTCTAAAACAAAATACACGATTTCATGCTAAGTGAATGTTCTTATGATTATCAAAAGAAATGATGATTGCCTTGTGCACTTCCACATCTAAATCTACAACTAGGATCTCCATCTGTGAATCTTTCGATGCTTCCTTTGTAGCACCTCTATATTGAGCCTCTGTACTCGAGAATGAAATAGTGGGTTGCTTCATAATGCTCCTAGTAGTAGCTGCTAAATAGAAAGCCACTAGTGTTAAAATACAAGCTTCAACCTTAACCTAATTTGGACCATCAAATGAATGCCACTTTAAGCCTCATAAAGCAAGCATTCAATCACAATAAATCACAAATTAAATTTGAATTCGAATCCTCACCTCAACAGCCCAAACATGAATCACACTTAGGTGTGAGTAATTGCCTATATTCTCAGAAAAGAAATTCCTAACTTATAGAGAATCTTTTCATCTTTATATCTACAAACACTCAGTCTCCAATTATAGAGATCACACCTATGTTTCTCCTCCTAGATAGATTGGAAGCAAGTTAGTAGGCCCTTGAGCTAAACTAGGCCCATGGTTGCTTGCTTGGATGAGTTTGAATAAGCTTTTTTGTAGCCATAGCTAACACATCGAATCCTGTGTGAGCACTCTAGATTGATCTAAGTGTCAAGGATTGTTAATTAATCATATCTTACTGAATTGTTATACTATTTGGCTTTTTAGAAAGTTAACTAAGTTATCTATAACTGAATAAAGTGTATGATCAGCTCTTTGAATATTTTGAGAGAGCCAGGTTCACCATTGAACAAGGGTCTATCTGTGTATAGCTAATGAAGAGAAAATTTAGTCTATCTTGAAGGCATTGGTTCTCCTAGTAGGAGTAACGGGTTTAAGTGAAATACCTTTCATTGGCAAGGCCTTATACTCCTTTTTATGTGTGCAAACATTCTTGAGTTCAATTTGCATATTCTCATAGATTCCATCATTTGATTAAGCACAGGTTCTATGAAGTTTCCTATGAGGACACTATAGGTTCAAGGATGCATAGGGAAGTTGCAAATTCTCCCAAGAGTGGTGTCAGAGATATTAAACACCTTCTGAGTATTGAAGAGGACCCTAAGAGGACTCTCAAGGAGTTTGAAGGAAGAATTGTTGTTGGATCAAACTCAAAGGTAGGCACTAAGCAAGGTGGGAGCCTGCTAGTGCAAAAGGAAGACATAATCATCATCTGTTGGATACATCCTGAAGATCAGAGATATATTTTATTTTTATAAAGTTCCTCTACATCAAAGGGATCTAGGAGAATGCATCAAAACTCATCATGTTAGAGTATAGAACTCAAATCGAGAGGTTGGACAAGAATAATTATTAGCCATGGAAGTTTAGGATCTCTAGTTATCTTAGGGCAAAAGGCTTATGGGGTTGCATCACTAACATAGATGCAAGACCAAGATTAGGAGAGAATCAAACTCCTAATCAGTTAAGGAATTTCAAGTACTGGAATGAAAGGGATAAGAGAGTCATCTTCATACCTTCATAGCACATTACCAATGCCATCATTTGGCATATACAAGAATTTGATACTTCCATGAAATTATGGGAAAGGATAGAGAGATTTTTCTCTACCTCAACTAAAGCTCGAAAGAATCAATTGACGAATGAAGTTAACAACTTGAGGATACTAACAACAACATAAATGATTCGATATTGAACATGAAAGAATTTAGTGATGCATTAGGCTCTATAGATGGTCATAGTCATGGTGCTGACCTTGTTGCATATACCTTAGATGGGCTTAGGGAGAATGAGACATTGAAGGCTTTTATAACAGCTCTATGTGTCAAGGATACTCTTCCTGATTTTGAACACTTTCTCGCCTTGATGGTTACTCAGGAAATGAATATTGGAGGTCTAATAAAAAAGGGCAATGAAGACCAAGCCTACTACGAAGGTAAAGGCAGATCAAGAGGAAGGAATCAAGGCAAATGAATAGGAAGAGAAGGCAGAGGATCAAATGGTTATTCTGATCAAGACGAAGGGAGAAAAAGCTTTTAATCTAGAGGAAGAGGCGAGTTGAAAGGAGGAGGAGGAATTTCAGATCACAATAGAGACAATGAGAATCAAGAAAGATGCTTCATTTGTGGAAAGTATGGCCACTTTGCAAGAGATGGATATCATAGAGAAAAGAAAAATCAAACTTATAAAGGTCAAGGTAATTATGCATCTAGTTCAAAGGAAAATGACATTTTTCTAGCCATGACGCAAATGAAAGACTACAAGACATAAGGATCAAATACTTGGTACACTGATAGTGGGTGTAGCAACCACATGAGTTGCAAAAAGGAGTTCTTCTCAAACATTGAGGTAAGCTTATGCCAAATTCTAGAGGAATATATTTCTGTTCATCTTGGACACTTATGCAGCCTTCATAAAATATGGCTATAGTGGCAAAAAGGATATTACTTTCGATAGTTAACTTTTGTGACTCTATTTCCTTGTATTCAAATGCTTCAGAATAAGCTTTTTGATTGCGTTTTCTAATTGAAGAGCAATCAATTAAACCATCGACACCCATATTCAATTCAATCAAGAAAGGGAGTGTCGACACTCAAACTTCCTTGAAAGAGAAAACATGAAATTTCTTTCCTCATGATAGCCCTATGAATTCATATAAAATTTTATCTCACGATGTGAATAAAAAATTCTATTTATAAGATCGTTACAGCTTTGGAAACTAGTCATATGTGAGCGCATATGAATAGTGTCCAAAGTCTTTTGGCACACCTTGCATCTATTATAATGAGATATTGCTACTCATGGGAAAAAAACGACAGATGTCGTTATAATGGAAAGTGGGTAGAAGATGAGTGGAAGCTGAACTCAAATAAAGTAAACTCAAACCCATAACTCTAATACCCTCGAAATCACAGACCACACATGAAATAGATGCCTCTATCCACCAAAGGACTCCCTATATGGATCTTAGATGGTGATCTAGATGAAGCACCATAGGCCAATACAGTAGATACTAAGTGTTGAGATATGAAGCTCAACATGTGGTGATCAAGGATAACACATTGTTAGGATAAAATCCCTCAAGGATTTGTATATTTGTTCAATGCTTGAGTGATTTAAATAGGTGTATGATGACATCTTTTCAAATTGAATATTTGTGTGAGCTATGATTGGACATTAGAAACTCCTTTGACCTAAACTCTAGAAACCTCTTACGGTACCTACAAAAAATCCATTGATTCTCTTAATCCAACAAAATGCATGTATCAACACTAAAGCAAAACCCTAAGCTAACCCTTAATTATAACCCTAATAAATCCAAAACCTTAGGAATCTTTAAACCCTTGAAACCTTAATTGATTGGTAAGGTTAAACCATTAAAAACACTAAGTTTATGTGCAAAAGGGACCTTGAAACGCTGAGTGCATGTATCTTATTAGGAGCCGTAACACCTTTTTGTTTAGAAAACCCTAGAAATCCAACTTAACCCTAGAATCCAACTTCAAAACCTAAAAATCAAACTTGAAACCATTGATAACCACCTTCCAAAACCCTAGAAAGTTCAAGTTTTAACCATAGAAATCCATGTACTTAGATATTAATGTATGTTTTTACACTAAGATTATATGTTTTGATAAACCTTAGCCATGAAAAACCCTAGTTAAAAATCTTAGAAACCCTTGTACCGTAAGACCCTTGTTCATTAAAACCTTTCTATGTATATTAATGTGTAATAGAATAGAACCTTAATCCTATAAATAAGAGGAAAGAATAGAAGTGAAAATAGAAAATGAAAAATAAAATAAGAAAATGAAACAAAAATAAAAAGGGAAAATATAAAAATAGAATGGAAGAGGATGGATGGTTTCATATCTAGAGAAGATGGAATTAGAAGAGAAAATAAAGAACAACACCCATGTGTATGCATATGTTCAAGGCTTCGAAATTGGAAAATTGAGATGTTTCTTCCCATTAATAAGAGGATGATCATTCATTCGGATTTTCCCCATTTAATTTTAGGTAATTCACTTTTCATTTTTCATACTTTATGAGTTTCCTCTGAGAGAACTGAGAGAGACACAAAGAGAGAGAGAGAGAACACTATGTCTCTTCCCTCCTTCCATCTATTTTTTCCAAGGCGATTTCCTTTTTTTTGTTGTGTTGACGTATTTTTGACAGAGGAGAGAGAGAGAGAGAGAGAGAGTGTGTGTTTGTAGCTTTTGTGCAAATCTGTAGAGACGGGGAACTCTATGCACAACATAGATAGATAGATAGATAGATAGAGAGAGACGGAATCGAGACTTGATTTCTTTCTTTTGTTGTGTTTTTATTTGTATTGTATTGTTTATTAGTTGATTCATTGGTAAGCTAAAAGAAAGAAAATAAACGAATATATTATAATATATTGCTTTCTCAATTAAAATTAAATAGTTAACTAAAAATAAATTTCGGAATTAGTGTAAATAACATAAATAAATAAATAGGAATTAATAAGTCAAGTAATTAAATTGAAAAAATAATTAATAAAAATAAGTAACTACAAAATAAGAATTAATAGTTAAATTAAATCTCAAAGAAAATTATAAGTATAGAAATAAAACAAAAGAAAAATTATGTAAATAAAAAAATTCTAGAGAAATAGAAATATATAGAGAAATGAATATAAATAAATAAAGGAATTCAAGGTCAAAATAAGATAGAAAAAATAGAAATATAGGAAAATATAAATAAAAAAGAAATAAAAGAAAATTTAAGGAGAAAATTTAAATACAAAAATATAAAAAAAACAAATGAATTAAGTTTTTGTTTGAGTGAGTTTTTTCTAAACTCTAAGTGTACTAATGATTGATTTCCACTTCTTTAAGCATTTGCACTTCTTTAAGCACGAAGAACATTGATGTTGGATAAGGAAATTGGAGCATTCGTTCAGAGAACCACTAAAACTCAAAGTAACACAACTTGCATAAGTTTCCAATAGTGTAGCTCTACAATTCCTTTATGACCTGTTTGCATACAAAAACTTTGACGTTTTCGTCTTTTCACTCCCGCTCTCTGTCGTCTCTCTTTCTCTCTCTCTCTGTCTCTCTCTCTCTCTCTCTCTCTCTCTCTCTCTATATATATATATATATATATATATATATATATATATATATATATATACCGACACGCACACAAGCGCGAGCGTACGCGCACACATACACACATATATATTCGGTACGAATGTTCGGTACTTGTTGTGCAGTTGGCAACCTATATATTTTCACATGCAACCATAGTCTGAAGACCATGTTTTGAGAAGACTTAAAGAATCAACACACAGAATTGAATGGAAAGAAGACTCTCGTTTGCAAACTTAGCTCTATGTTTCCAAAAGAAATGCCTCACTGCGACCCTTGTTTCTGCTTTCTATGTTCCTCCTTTCTCCTACAATGAAAGAAAAATTGTTTCATACATAGAGAACATAAAATTCCTGGCTCTAAAATCATTCAACGGATGGTTCTTGATCTATGTTTTTTGACGGATACTGAAAATCTTAGGAGAAGAAAAAGAAAAATCTAATGTTGTAATTTCCCCTACCTTTACTATGTGCTTTAAAAGGTCATGGAATCCTCCTCGTTCTTTTGCATCGTCCCACCAAGCACAATTTGTCAACTGGTCTTTGTTACGATCATTCAGCTCTTCTTTTCTACTTGATGTACGTGATGTCTATTTCTATTTCCGTGCCAACAATGGGTATTGCTATCTGTGCATAAGCTGTTCATTCCCTCTCCATTCTGAGCTTGTGTCTCCTGAAAATGAAGAGCTTCTTCTATTCTTGGCTGCCCACTCTCGCCCTCTTAATTGTTAGACGAAGAAGAATACTCATGCGCTAAATAGACTCAATCCCACTACTAGCAAGATTCCTCCTCCAAGAGTGGGTTGTTTCCAAGTTTCCCCTCCATGATAGTCATCCATGCCTGTAACTCATGAGATACGAGGATTAATACCCTTTGGAATCGTAAGACAATGCCAATGCTGAAATAAGAAATTCTTGAAAGTTCTCTACAACTTTCTCCCTTTACATCCTCATTCAAGCTTCCACACATACCTTTTTCCCAATCAGCTTTCTCCCTTTCGAAATTTTTGAATTAGTCATATCTCTTTTGATGAAGCTTTTTGTCTTAGACTTATGACATGTGCATTTTCCTATGCATGCTCTTGATCGAGTAGACCAAAAAATTCATGTGCATTGAAGTATTTATAGTTAGACGCCATGCTTAGGCCAAAAGGGCCATCATACTTTTTTTGCTACATTTCTAAGTATATGTATTCTTGAAACTATATTTTTAATTCTATTTTAAAAACTAATCATTAATCTTTTGTATTTGTTTTTAATGAAGCAAAAGGATTATGGTCATTAACCTACGAAAAATGAAATCCAATTTGCTAAACATTATGGATATCGACATCTGAGTCAGTACATATGAGATCATCCAGATGCTTTTGTGAGTATTATTAGGTTTGGTATAATTTACTTTCTTTTTATTTATGTTTTATATGTTTTATTTATCTATGCTTCTTATATGTGATACAAGAGTATTATGGAAAGGTAGATATGGATGAGGTGGAGAGAAGAAACATAATAGTGAAGGTATCAATCATCATAAAATACTCACCCCTCTAGCCTTGATGCCTCTTGAGATACATCACATGATGCAGATGATCATGATGATGGCGATGATCATGATGATGTGGATGATCATGATCAGGAAGGGGATTGAAATGATTGACATTTTACATTCGACCTATTATTTACATTGACACACACACACACATATATGTATATATATATATATATATATATATATATATATATATATATATATATATATATATATATATATATATATATATATATATATATATATGTATATATATATATATATATATATATATATATATATATATATATATATATATATATATATATATATCTATATATATATATATATATATATATATATATATACATATATATATATATATATATATATATATATATATATATATATATGTGTGTGTGTGTGTGTGTATGTGTGTGTGTGTGTCATTTGAGTTAAGTTTTTATTTTTTTGAATGGTACTAATTAATGATAAAAATGTACTAATGATTTTTATTATAATTTATATTTAACATGTGATTAGTTACTTTGCTTGTATAATTCATTCATATTATATATGTGATTGTGTGTATATATGTATGTATGTGCATGTAGTTGTGTGTGTATATGCATGTATGCACATATAGATATTACCTATATTTCTGTAAGTGCATGTATGTGCATGTATGTGCATGTATGTTTGTATGTGTGTATACGTGTATATAAGTATATGTATGTGTGTAAGTGTATATATAGGTTTATGCCTATGTTTGTGTATGTGTATATGTGTGCATGCATATGTGTATATATGCATATGTATGTGTATGTGTATATACATGTGTATATGTATGAGCATGCATGTGCATGTGCATGCAATCTACATGCATGTGTATGTGTATGTGCATGTGCATGTGTGTAAGTATTTGTGTATGTGTGTATGTGTGTAAGTTTGTGTTTATGTGCTTACCATCACATATTTTACTATTACATATGTGCGATATATGCAACTCTCACATTAGTGATGCTTCAATTAATGTCACTAATGGCCTTGGAAATATGATTGTTTTAATGATGGAACATGCTCTTGTTAGCAGCCGGTGTGGAAAATCACTTCAATTGTAAAATGTATTTCTGATGTAATAGGCAAAAGGGGATCTTACGAAGATCCAAAGAGTTTCTAGAGTTGTGGGTTTGGTGATTTACAAAGAAGTTTGGTGTTGATCATTATGGTACGTATCACGAAAGAGAGATTTTAGAGGACGAAGATATGCAGAGTGCTCAAATCTATGAATTCTGTTAGATCCTATTTAGAATATTATCACTAAGAACATGATGTACCTCAAACTATGTATCTTTGTAACTGAAAGCTACATCTTGTATTGTCGTAACTTGTTTCTGTTGTTATCTCATTGTTGTAGTGAAGTGTTGTTGTATGAAGTTTGTGTTAATGTAATTAGCACGGAACAAAAATGTATGTGTTATGAATATTGTGTATTGGTAAATCCCCATTCCCGATTCCCATTACTTTGGATATTCTAGTGTTGTAATGAACAATAGAAACCTAATATATTGGGGACCATGATGGGATGGGGTATCAAAACACAGCAAAGAGGTAAGGGAATTCAGTGGAATCGAGCAACAGAGCCACCTGTAGGAAGAAATATACTCTACTCAACTAGGCCAAAGCGGCGAGAGTGAACCCCCACCTGAGTTGAAGTCAACCCTAGTTCCTTCGACTCAATTCCGAACCTTATAGATGATTGGAAACCTGATGGTGCACAAACATCAATTGTGAGAGCTAAATTACACTCATTTTCATGAGCCAGGAGGCCAAAGAGTATGATCAACGAAAATAGGAAGTAAAGTTTAAGGCACCCATGGCCGATGTGGTGAACTTGGAGTACCTAGAACCTTCAACATCAGTAGTCACCAGGTTGTAGAAGGAGTATTAGAGTGGCCCAAAATTAGACTATCCTCCACCTATGGCATAGAAACAAAAACTCAAGAAAGCAGTTCAGTAGGCTACGGAGTATCCACTACATTATGTAGAGCCTTCGCTAGCTCCCGTGGAACCTTCCGAAAAGGAGTGACATAATAGATTTGGTATGAAGGTTGCTGAATCTATTCACGAGACAAAGGAGAATTTTGCACCACCAACAGATTTAGCAATATCGGAAGTGTTGCAAGTAGAGTCTAGTGATAAAGAGACTACTAGCATGAACCGGAGTCACTAGGTCCCGACAAAACAAAAGCAAGCGAATACAGAACTTGGAACATCAGTAGATGGTGTGTACTATGAGTTCTTGTAGGATTCACATATCAAACTATCATTGGGTGCTTTATTGCAAAATGTGCGAGCATTTTGAAAGCACTTATTTGTTGATATATTTAGGTAGTGATGTGTGTGAACACTCTAGGACCGCCGGGGCACTTTTTTCCCTCTTTAGGAGGTTTTTTTCCCCCGGCTTGTATATACGCCGATTGCCCTAATGGGCTACTTATCTTTGTACATTCTCTAGTAATACATTCAGTCTTGTGTGTTGTGCTCCAAGCTTCTTCTTCTTCCTTGTGCTGTTCGCGTGCTTCCGCAGACGTCTAACTCCAACAATTGGTATCAGAGCAGGTCCTTGCTTCTTCTAGGGCGCCGTCGACACTCCTCCGTTTGCAGTCTCAGATTCGCACAAAATTTGGTGAGCATACTCAGGGTGTTTCCGAGATCAAAACCGCTTCGCTCTGTGGTGCCGAAATCGCGATCTGAGCTCGTTTCGGCCTCCGAACGCACTATCGCACTGCTTGTGCAGGCTATTTCGTCCTTTTGTGCCAAAGGTATATACGAGTTTCTGTTCGCGAGTTTAAGCGTCTCAAAGTCTGCTACAGGTCTAGCAGAACTCGTTTGGGCAGTTCTGTTCAACTTTTTGAGATACAGTCAATTTTCTGCATCAAGGTATTTTATTCACCGGCCATGGCTGAAAGCAGTGATGTATTCCGTATGTTGGCTGTTGAGGATAAGTTGGATGGTACCAACTACCCATTATGGGCTTATATGATGCGACATATACTGGTTGCAAAAGGATTGTGGAACATTGTGCAGGGTGTTGAAAGACGTCCTGTTACACCTGTAACGACAGGTACTGCAAATACAGGTGTTGGAGCTGATGAAGATGGTGTCGAAGATGATATTCCGCAGATTCCTGTTCGTGCTGCTGTTTATGTTGCACCTACTGCAGAGCAGATTCGTTGGGATGGCAGAGATGCCCAGGCACATGCATTGATAGCTTTGTTGGTCAAACGTGCCATTATTCCTCATATTCGCTCTTGCAGAACAGCAAAGGATGCTTGGGATACACTTACCACTTTGTACCAGGCTAGGAATGAGGCTCGTGTTGCTTACCTCCGAAAACAGTTGGAGAGTGAGCACATGAATGAAGGTGATTCGATGGACAATTTTCTTACAAAGATCAAAGACCTGAAGGAACAATTGATTTCTGCTGATGAGGTTATACCAGATAGCTCACTTGTGCAGACCGTTCTGAATGGCCTTCCTGATTCATATCAGAGTTTTGCCTCTACTCTTCGATTGATGATGAAAGGCAATCCGAATGCCTTGTCATTTGAGGAATTAGTCTCTGTTCTGTTGCAAGAAGATCAGTCCAGGCAGAACAGGTCCATTATGCGTGTTGCAGATCAAGCTTTCCTGGCTAGTCAGAAGGGCAAAGGAAAATGGAGCTCTTCTACTAGTAAGCAGAAATCTGCAAATGCTGCACAATCGAAGAACCAGGATAAAGATGAGAAGAAATTAGAAAAGCACAAATTGTTCTGCAAGTACTGTAAAGGAAATGATCATATTATAAAGAATTGTCCAAAACTGGCTGCTAAAGAGGCAAAGAAGAAAGAGGCTGGAATGGTTGTTGCAGAGGCCTCTACACCAAAAACAGAGTCTGCAAATCTTGTGGAGGAAGAAGAATGGGCGTTTACTACTGTCTGCAGTTTTGACCCATCTTCTCATGATCAGTGCATGTCTGCAGTAGACTCAGATGTTTGGTACTTTGACAGTGGGGCGACCAAACATATTACCTCGCAGCGCAGTTTCTTCTCTTCACTCGAGCCTGCCCCTACAGGGAATACTGTCACATGCGCCAATAACTCCTCTTATCCTGTTATGGGAGTTGGTAAGATCATTCTGACTACTGCTGATGGTAGTTCTTTCACTTTGTCAGATGCTTTATTTGTGCCAGGGATCAAAAAGAACCTGTTATCAGTTTCTGCATTAGCCAAGATTGGCTTGGTTGTGAAATTCGTTGATGACAGGTGTACAGTCCATGATCTCTCAAATGGCGATGTGATTATTGCTTCTGGCATTTTATGTCGTGGGCTGTATAAGCTCATAGACTATGAAAGATCTGTGAATGATTCGGCATGTGCAGTTCATGATTCTCAGGCTATGTCAGATGCAAAGCTTTGGCATGCACGCTTTGGTCATCTGAATTTTGCTAGTTTGTTACGCCTGCAGAAATCTGAAATGGTGTCCTCTTTGCCCAAACTTGAGGCACCTGGAAAACATGTTTGTGAAGGCTGTATTTTAGGCAAAATGCAGCGTTCTTCCTTTCCAAAAGATGGTTCAGTTCGGGCTATGCAGAAATTGCAGCTTGTACATAGTGATGTCTGTGGTCCTATGCAGACACCCTCTTTTGGAAATTACCTTTACTTCGTGAATTTCATTGATGATTTTTCCAGGCATGCATGGGTATATCCACTCAAAGCAAAGTCAGAAGTGTTCATGTGCTTCAAACAGTTTTTGGTTTTGGCTGAAAATCTGTCAGCATGTAAAATGGGCACCCTCCGTTCTGATCGAGGGTGGGAATATATGTCTTCAGATTTTAATGCATTTCTGGCTGAACGTGGGATAAAACACCAGTGTACAGTGCCGTATACACCTCAACAGAATGGAGTTGCTGAACGAAAGAACAGGTCACTCATGGAGATGGCGAGGTGCATGGTCAAAAGTCAGGCTTTACCACATAGTTTCTGGCTTGAGGCTGTCATGTGTGCAGCATATGTACTGAACAGGTGTCCCACCAAAGCGTTGCAGTCCATCACTCCATATGAGGCTTGGCATGACCGCAAGCCATCTGTTGCTCATCTGCGTGTTTTTGGTTGTTTGGCATATGCATTAGTGCCTGAACAACATCGCAGAAAATTGGATGATAAGGCAGTAAAATGTATTTTTGTTGGGTACAGTTCTGAAAGTAAAGGCTATCGTCTGTATCATCCACAGACTAAACGCATTCTGGTTAGCTGTGATGTTGTCTTTGTGGAAGATGCTATTTAGCCATTGCTTTCATGTACTAAGGAGACATCTGTTAGCTCCAAAGACATGTATGATACTTTGATGCCTCTTTTTACAGGTGGACAGGCTAGCGCTGGTCCTAATGAGGCAACTTCTCAGCCTTTGCAGGTTTCATATGATGATGCAGATCATTCCATTTCTGATGCAGATTTACATGATGCACTTGTTGATGAGAGAGCTGATATTGAACAGGCAAAAACTATGCCAAAATGGCTGGTGCAGACTTTGCGTGACAGCAAATTAGATGCACCTTTGTCATATTGTACTCGTTCAGGCTCTCATAGTACCTCCTTTGCATCAGATTGCTATGCTATGGCTGCATCTAGTCTCTGTGATGAGAATGAGCCTGTTTCTTTTGATGAAGCATAAAATTCAGAAAATTGGATGGCTGCTATGCAATCTGAATATGATGCTATAATGAAGAATGGTACATGGTCTTTATGTGACTTGCCTCCTGGCAAGAAGGCCATTGGCACTAAGTGGGTATACAAGCTGAAGCGTAAACCTGATGGTACAGTTGACAGGTATAAGGCTAGACTTCTTGCAAAGGGTTATGCGCAGGAAAGAGGCATTGATTTTGATGAGACCTTTGCACCTACATGCCGTATGACTACTGTTCGGAGCATTTGTGCACTTGCAGCCCATCATGGTTGGAATGTACATCAGTTGGACATTAAAACAGCATTTCTGAATGGTGACTTACATGAAGAAGTGTATGTTTTTCAGCCCCGTGGCTTTGTGTAGAAAGGGCATGAAAACCAGGTGTGCAGGTTAAAGAAGGCGTTATATGGTTTAAAGCAAGAACCACGTGCTTGGTATGAGAAAATACATGCCTATCTGATTGCACATGGTTTTGAGAACAGTCCAACTGAAAGCACCTTATATGTTAAACGTGCTAATGATGTGCTTCTGATCATTGTTGTCTATGTAGACGACATGCTGCTCACTGGTCCTCTTGAGAAGCATATTGCTGATTTCAAGGCTGATTTTCATGCCTCATTTGAGATGTCTGATTTGGGGCATTTGCATCACTATTTGGGCATTTAGTTTATGAAAGTTGATGGTGGAATGGCTTTGTGTCAAACGAAATATATTGACACATTATTGCAGCGTTTCGGCCTTGAAGACTGTAAGCCTATTGCCACTCCTATGGAGATAGGTTTACGATTGAGTCTTCATGATGCTAGAGATGCATTTGATGCTGTTCTCTATCAGCAGGCCGTTGGATGCTTGATTTACTTATGCATTACTCGGCTAGATATTCAGTTTGCTGTCTCAGAGATGAGCAGGTTTATGCATTGCCTAGGAGTCACGCATTGGAAAGCGGTTAAGCGCATCTTTCGCTACTTGAGTGGTACTCGGCTACTTGGGTTGTTTTATCCCAAGGGGGGATCACTACCACCAGATTTGCATGCTTTTTCTGACTCAGATTGGGCTGGTTGCTATGACACTCGTGTGTCCACCAGTGGTTTTTGCTTCATGCTTGGTAGCTCATGTATATCTTGGTTGAGCAAGAAGCAGCCTACTATGGCCACTTCCAGTTGTGAGGCTGAGTATAGGGCAGCTTTCACAGCGACTGTTGAGTGTGTGTGGTTCAGACGCCTTATGGCTGATTTGGGTGTTGGCCAGTCTTCTGCCACCACCATCTTCACTGACAGTCAGAGCGCATTGGGAGTTGCGAGGAACCCTGTGTTCCATGCTCGCACTAAGCACATTGAGGTGCATTATCACTATGTCAGGGAGAGGTTCTCTGCTGGGGAGATCAGCTTGGCATATGTGCCCACGCAGGAGAACATTGCAGACCTTTTCACGAAGGCTCTGCCTAGGGAGAAGTTTGAAGCTTTCCGCAAAGCTTTGGGCTTACTTCCTTTTGTGGAGTGATTTCCACATAGCTTGGCACTTCCTTATACATGAGTGCCAGCTCCTTGTTCACCGCATCACTCCCAGGGGGGATTTGTTGATATATTTAGGTAGTGATGTGTGTGAACACTCTAGGACCGCCGGGGCACTTTTTTCCCTCTTTAGGAGGTTTTTTTCCCCCAGCTTGTATATACGCCGATTGCCCTAATGGGCTACTTATCTTTGTACATTCTCTAGTAATACATTCAGTCTTGTGTGTTGTGCTCCAAGCTTCTTCTTCTTCCTTGTGTTGTTCGCGTGCTTCCGTAGACGTCTAACTCCAACATTATTATGATAGCTACAAGAAAAATATTGACCACTTCTGAGTCCAGAATGTTGGAGACCTCTAAATCTCCAAAGGCTTGATCTATACTGATTTAAGACCACATATATATCAGTTATAGGCCTAACTATACACAAATGTTACATTGATTCACTAAATCATTAACTATCACTTCTCTAAGTGAAACTTTTCTTCTTCGAGAAGTCTGCTTCAGAGATTAACTTCATGACCTGCACATATCTTCAAATTTCTTCAATCTAATGATACACATGTCTCCATAATACCTTTGTTCAATCATATCAATTTTTATTCCTTCAAACGGATCATGAAAACTTTGATTTGATCTTTAAGATGAAAGATATGTCAGAAACTATCTTCTTGAACAAGTGACTTTGACATAGTCAACTTTTGAGGTTGATTTCTCATAGCATAAGTCCCATTTTGCTAAATTCTTTTATCCATAGCTTCCTTACCTTCTAACTTACATTTTGAATTTTAAATCATCGAAAAATTTACACTATCCACTAAGATCCAAGCAGAACATTGACATGAAAAAGTGCGCAACTTTGAGAGGTCTACCTGCAGAGTTTACATATACATGTTCCTATTGATCATACACACAACATGAAAGTAATTAGAACATGAAACTTTGAGCATAGCTTGATTAGTTTCTAGATTAGATGTCTACGAACTATTTCTTGTTCCACATGATCAGGTTGAGAGAAATCAGAGAAAGACTCGATGCTAACTCCTGAAGATGACTCTCTACACTCTCTACACATCTATCTCATGGACACTTGGCTTCTAATGACTCTCTCTTTTATTTCTTTACATCTTTGAATTATATACATATGATTCTAGACTCATCCCATGTCTATTACATTATTCCTTATCATTCTAATGGCCATCTAAACTCATAGTACAAGAATTTGCATCTGTAATGTACATATGTATACAAGCTACATTTCTGAGATCTCTTCACTTTCTTCACTAACTTCTTTGGCTTCACTTTTATTTCTGAATTGTTTCAAGTTCTTTGTAATCATCAATTTGGGATTGTTTTGTTCCAACATCTCCCCCTCAATCACTAATTGTGATTATACCATTCTTCTTTATTCCAGCCATCTCTTTGAAATTTTGTAGCTTAGATCCATCTAAGATTTTTGTCAACATATTTGCAACTTGCTCTTTTGTTGGTGTATTCAAGACTTCAATCCCTTTTTCAAGTACCTTTTCTCTCAAGAAACGACATTGAATCTCTATGTCTTTAGTCGTGCATGAAAAACAAGATTAACTGCCAAATATAATGAGCTCATGTTATCTCCAAAAATAATTGGAGTACTCTGATCAGTTCCAAAACTTTTCAATAAGGTCTTCAACGGTATCACTTCTTTTGCACCCTCTACCATTCCTTTATACTCAGCTTTTGTGGATGACAAAGCAACTATATGTTACTTCTTTGAGCACCAAGAAACTAACTTATCTCCAATATAATAGAGATAATCATGAGTAGACCTTCTAACATCTAAATTACCTGCCCAATCTGCATCACTAAACACTTTGATTCTTGTGTCAAAAGTAAAACCATAATACAAACCTTTACTTAGGGTGCTCTTGATATATCTAAGTACCATTTGAGCTGCAATCCAATGAGTTTTCTTTGGACAATGCATGAATTGTGATCAGACACCAACTGCATATGATAGGTCTGGTCTTGTCAAGGTAGCATAGATCAAACTACCTACCAAACTCTGATATTTCTTCATGTCAATAAATTCTTCTCCTCCATATCTACTCAACTTATGATTTACCTTCAGTAGTGTTGTTGAAGGCTTGGAGTCTTCCATATTGAACTTGACCAAAATATTCTTCAAGTATCTCTCTTTTGTAACATATACTCCATGTTGAGTGTAGAGGAGGTAGTAGGGTATCCGCTTTTAATCAAAAGTAGGGAATGAAAATTAACCACATCCACTACGTCGCCTACTCAAGGGGGGTTCTCTTTAGGGAAGTATACCCTTTAACATTTCTGTGAGCAGGTAGATAACAAGGATTGCACAGAGTGGTACATACTTCAGGAAATATGAACAACAATTGACCAAGGAAGACCAGACACTTCTTGATTCGATTCAGATGATTACAAGATTTGTCAAGGAAATGCTCAACAACTAATGCTCAGAGCTTCGTGGCACTCTATGCAGATGAATACAGATCAATACAACTGGTGAAGGTATTGCTCAAGAGAATAGAGCTTAATAAATCCAGGATACTCTCTTACACTATAGTGCTCATAGCCCTCCACTGAGGAGCCTACCCTCTGTATCCACGCTACAGAGTAGCTCCTACAATAGGCTTGAAACCACCAAGTGCAAGAGAGAACTTCTGCACGTATACACGCGTCAATGTAACTCCCAAAAAATGTACCCCAAATGAGCACAAATCCATTGTTTTTATAGGCCTCAATAAGTCAAGAGGGCATTGCCGATTCTTCACGTCCACTGATCACGCGCC
Source organism: Ceratopteris richardii (assembly GCA_020310875.1). NCBI lineage: Eukaryota > Viridiplantae > Streptophyta > Polypodiopsida > Polypodiales > Pteridaceae > Ceratopteris > Ceratopteris richardii. The sequence continues at coordinate 47,321 of MU262411.1, read as the reverse complement.
GGTTAATCACCCAAAATCGGGGGTAGGTCAAATATTCCACTTGATTTGAGTTGGATCCACAAAAATAGGTAGTCGCGGTGGATGGTTGGCATGCAACTCCACTTTTAATATTTGCCTTTTATCTTCTTACTTGCAAGTTGAGGCCCTTTATTTGTGCAGTTCGAGAAATTGGAATGACAAGTGGGATAGCATCAATACTAGTACAGTTAATGTACCTTCGCATTTACCATAGCCTCCAAAGAAGAGACCCATTGATGCGCATGTCTCCGTTCCATCGAAGTTGTAATCTTCAAAATGGGTATCCATCATATCCCCATTATTGTGACGGCCAGAAGATCATTCAAAGTCTGTTGCATATTACCATCATTCTTGGCTAAGAGCACCGTTGATCTCTCGATCCATGAACCCCATGGACTCCAAAGATTTGAAACTTCAACTTTCCCTTCATCTAGATTTTGCCAGGGTTATCCATCATTTCTTCATCAGTAAGCTCCTGAGGCAAGGCCATGGTCTTCATGCAGACATCTTGTTCTTTGCTCCAAAGATTCTGCATTCCTGTGAATGCCTCTTGGCCTAAAACTTTTCATATGTGTCTCATTTGTATTGCATGCTCATAGGATAACCTCTGTGTGTGTCTTTGTGTGTAGGCATGCATAGGTTTGCGTATATATTTTAAAGCATTCATATTTTAAAGCACGAAGAGCCTCGATGTTGAATAACGAAATAGAAGCATTCATTGTAAAGAACTACTAAAAATCAGTGTCAACTACAATTCCTTCACGACGATTCCTTCGTCAAAGAAAACAACACTTAGAAGCACTTATTTCAACTCATGTTCCAGCTGTTGATTTACATCAGTTCGAAATTGCATTTCATTTTTGTTCTTTGTATCCCAACGCATCTTCACAACATGCCTTTAAGTAAAGTTGGAAAAGACGTATTGTTCTTTTCTTCGGATAAGGAAACCGAGAACTTAACCCTTGCATTTTCTACTCCAATGTGTCCATCAATAGACCAATCTGATATGCAGACACCAACGATGCGGAGGATGAGCGGAGATGTGGAATTATGATCCTCCGAACCTCTTTTAATAGTATCTTCTAAGCAGAAATAAATTCTTTCTTTCCATAGGAGTGTTTAAAATGGCATGTATTATTATGCTCAAATGATCGAGTAACATGAATGTATTATCAACCTCCTCTGTGTCTCTCTTGACCGTCTGTCCCGTTTCATAAAAAATAGCAACCTTGATTGGATAACCTCATGGACAACCCCTATAGAGCAACACCAAGAGAAAGATACAAAAAATCGGTCCCTTTTGTGCAGTTGGTACCCTATACGTTTTGAGAAGATTAAGAGAAAAAAGACACGGATTTCAATGGAAAGAAAACACTCGCTTGCAAACATAGACTAGATATCAGAGCGAGAGTTTGCAAACATAGACTAGATATCAGAATAAATGGCTCAAAGGGACAATGAAATTAAAATAGTTCCATACATAGAGAGCATAATATTTCCGGCTCTAAAATCTATCTTTTTCGACGGATACTGAAAATCTTAGGAGAGGAAAAAGATATTTTGTTGCAATTCCCCCTACCTTTACTGTGTGCTTTGAACGCTAAAGGAATCCTCTTGCTGGTTTTGCATCATCCCACCAAGCACAATTTGTAAACTGGTCTTTGTTACGATCATTCAGCTCTTCTTTTCTGTTTCCGTGCCAACGATGGGTTTTCCCCTTTCGAGATCAATGCATGAGCTATTCATCTTGTCTCTCCTGAAAATGAAGAGCTTTCTTTTGTTCTTGTTTGCCCACTCTCTCCATCTTCATTGTCAGATGAAGAAGAAGAATACTAAATCCCCAAATATACTCATGCCCTCTACTAAAAATATTCCTCCCTCGAGTAATGGGTTGACCCCTTACAATAAGCGCTACTTTTTTCCAAGTTTCCCCTCCATGATAGTCATCCATGCCTTTAACTCATGAGATACGAAAAGTAATACCCTTTGGAATCGTAAGACAATGCCAATGCTAAAATGAGATATTCTTGAAAGTTCTTTACAACTTTCCCCCTTTACATCCTCATTCAAGCTTCAACACATAAATTACCTTTTTCCCAATCAACTTTCCCCCTTTCGCAATTTTAAAGTTACTAATATTTCTTTTGATGAAGCTTTCTCTCTTAGATTTATGACATGTGCATTTTCCTATGCATGTTCTCGACCGCTTAGACTAAAAAATTCATGTGGATTGAAGTACTTATATTCCGTCTACAACGAGCTTGACCTCAAAACGGAATGCAAGTAAGCTGATGCCAAATTCCCAATGAATATATTTCTCTTCATCCTCAACACTTATGCACCCTTTAGAACATACATCCGGGGTAGAAAAAACGAATATTAATTTGAATAGTTAACTTTTGTGACTCTATTTCATTGTATACACATTCTTAAAATGAGTTTTCCGATTGTGTTTCCCATTGAAGCACCATGAATTCAGCCATTGAAGTCCATCTTCAATTGAATCAAGGGACACATTGTTGAAACCCAACATTCTTTAGAAGCAAAAACGTGAAGACTCTATCCTCGTCATAGCTCTATGAATTCACAAAAACACTCATTTCACTGCCTGAATAAAGAAACGCTATCAATAAGATTCTGGCAAGTTTTAGTCTCTGAAATATGTGAGCACATATGACTATTGTCCAAATTCTTTTGGCATAGCTTGCATCTGTAAGAAAAGGAGAAGACGAATAATAAAAAGACAAGTGGTGAAACTCTAATACCATGTAGAAGTTACCATTAAACACACATATGTATCATGAAGGTTATGGAGAAAGAGAGATATTGCCACTCATGTGAATAACACAAGAAATGGGGTTATAATGGAATGTGCACAGAAGATGAATAGAAGATGAACTCAGCTCAACTCAAAGTAAACTCATATATCTAATGCATTGGAAATCAAACACAACACAAGAAATAGATGCTTCCATCCATCCATGCACTCCGGATATGGAGCTTAGATGGTCATCTAGGTAGAAGTTAGGTCAAGGGCCATAGGCCAACACAATGGGTTCTAAGATGGATACCCCAATGGTTCCAAACACTATAATGAATGACCCTATATGGAGAGATTTATTAAGTGTATTTCTCTGCATCATGGTTTTCCAAAATTTATTCTATCAAGTCAAGATGTTCATTTTTGTAATCACTTTTGGATTCAATTGTTTCAAAATTTAGGTTCCAAAATAGACTTTAGCTCTGTGTTTCATCCTAAAACAAATGGGCAAAGTGAAGCTACAAATCGTACTATTTAAGATTTATTACACTGTTATTCTTTTGATAATCCAAGTAATTCAGATGAGAAACTTCCTTTAGTACAATTTGCATATAATAACACAACACATAGCACTACTCGATGTGCATCATATGAAATTGTGTATGGTAAAAAGCTTCCCACTCCCATGTCTATCACTCAAATTGATTTACCTATGGCTGATTCTCTTGGAGAAGATCATATCTCCACACTTCATGAGGTTCATGAGCACATCAAAAATAGCCAAGAACGTTACATGCATAAAGGTAATAAGAAGTTAGTAGTTGAACAGTTAAATGAGATTTATTTTTTATGGATATGAATAATTAAGAGACAAATATATCAAAACATGCTAAGGTGAAACTTGCACCATGTTATTATGGACCTTTTCGTATTATTCCAAAAATTAATGAGAATGCTATTAGATTAGACATACTCTCTTATTGGAATATACATAACTCATTTTATATTACCTTATTGAAATCCTTTAAAGGAACTTTACCAATCACTCCTATTTTAGATGATCCTCCTTTACTTGAAGAGGATGTTGAAATTTTAGTTTTAGAGAAAATACTTGAGTATGATATGACTACCACACACGTCGATAACCAATATCATAGATATTTAGTTAAATATAAAAATCACGCACATGAATAATGTCAATGGACTCATAGGACATCACTAACTCCACATTATGATCATTTGATTTTTGCATATCATTAACAGTCACATTAAACTCTAATTTTCTATTTCCATGCATGTGTTTTTACATGGAACATGCTTATGATCCCCAATGATGCAACATGTAACTTGCCATCCATGTCTATTTTATTCTTATCAACTGAGGTTAATTGCTCTTCAACTAGGAGGCATGTTATACTTTATGGAATAATGGAATGTTATATGGATTTTAATATCTTGAGGTTTTTAATGTGATTGTGTTTTGATTAAGTAGGTGAAAAATCATGAGGGTGTGAACATGCATGTATTTATTGAGATATGTTTGAAGATAGTTATAAGATGGTATTTTAGAGATTTTTTTTTTGTAAAAATAGTAGATTGCTTAGTAAGTGATGTTTTTGTGGAAAATAGTAGATCTCTTAGAAAGCATCGATTTTGTAAATAAATTAGATTTTCATACACACATGCTTTTTGAAGTGCCACCTTCATATATTTTCTGTTCAGGACATAATGAGAAATACCTATAAATACATATAGTCTAATAGAATCATCCATAAGAGTATGTGGGGGGAGATTCTACGAAATCTTGTGTTCAATCTTTTATCTCTCTTTATTTTGTGTATACTTTTGTGAGATTTCTTTTTTGTACTATCTCTGCATACATGCATCTCAAGATCCAGTCAACATCTGACCACTATGCAAGAGACGATTATCAAAGGGAGATGAAAATTTAACTTATAAAGGTCAAGCTAATTATGCATCTACTTCTAAGAAAAATGAAAGTATACTAGCCATAATGCAAATGAAAGACTACAAGACACAAGCATCAAATACTTGGTACATTGATAGTGGGTGTAGCAACCACATGAGTTTCAACAAGGAGTTCTTCTCAAACATGCATGTGCCATCCACCAAAGGACATGTAGAAATAGGTGAGGATACTCCTCATGCTATTACGCACATAGATGATGTTATGGTAGATGTTCCCATAAAGTTGAGTGTTTGAAAAATCTGCTTCATGTTCCCAAAATCACAAAGAACTTAGTTTCTGAGGGGAAAATGGGTGAGAGATGTTTGTAGGTCAAGTTCAATCAGAAATGATGCTTTGTGGAAACCCTAAAGAAGGGCACATGTTGATAGAAAAAGCGAGAAAGGAAGGAAGCTTCTTCACCTTTGATGTGAAGCCTCACTTGAGTCACACAACTTACTTCACATTTGGAAACAATAAGGTGGATGAATTGGATCTATGCCACAAAAGGTATGGAGACATGAACACTCAAAGGTTGAAGGACGTGGAAATAAGAGGTCAGTGTCAGGGTTATCTAACCTATATAATCAGAATTTTAGGAACTTTGATGAAGCTTTTCAATTGGGAAAGCAGACAAGATTACCATTCAAGAAGAACAATTATGTGAGCTACCATCCACTCAATCGCATTCATACACATGTTTGGGGAGCAACAAAGGGAAATTCAATTGGAGCTAATAGATATTTTATGACTTTCATACATGGTTGTACAAGGATGAATTGGCTCTATTGTATGAAAAACAAAATCACATGTATTTTATTATTTCAAGAAGGTTATGGTTCAAGGATAATGTTACAAGTTACATCAAGTGTATAGGTGAGATAGAGGGGAAGAATACTTCTATCATGCGTTTTGTGATTTCTTGGAAACTAATGGTATCAAAAGGCAAACCACATGCAAGTATACACCACAACAAAATGGTGTCATAGATTGGAAGAATAGGTATATTGCATAATGTGAGAGGGAATGAAAAAGACGATGAGTATGTCCCATTGTTATTGGCATGATGTAGTAACCAAAACTTTAGATCATGAACAGAGCTCTAACATCAAGTTTATATGCTACCATTTGTAAAAATAGTAGATAGTTTAGAAAGAAATGGGATGTAAATAAAGCAGATTATTTGTAGAAACACGCTTTTCAAAGCGCGCCCTCATGTGTTTTCTATTCAAGATGTTGTATATTATTGAACAATGCATTGTTAAAGTGTTATATTATTAACGTATTAATATGTTTCTGATGTTTCTGATATAGCAGCTGAAGGTTGTGAGGAGCGTGCAAGGCGTGAAAGGGTGGATATCAATAATCCGTATAATTATTATTTAGCTTGTAAATAAACCTACGTAGAAGGTTCTATTGTTAGAAAAGTAATGGTTAGAATAAGGGTCGTTATAGACCATAGTTTCTGTTATTCAAAGCAATGGCTTTCTCTAAAAGTTACCAACTTTTAGTTTCACGCTTGCTTTTCGAAGCCGCCCTCATGTAACCACTATTTTCGACGTAATCAAAAGTCCTATAAATACATGAACTCTATGGATTGTCGGAATAGAGTGCATGGGGGGAGAATGCACCCAATCTGTGTTCTGTCTTGTCTCTTGTTGCGTCTATTTTGTTGTGTGTTTTCTACATTCGTAATCTCTGCATGCGCGTGAGCAAGATCCTGACAATAGTTGTATCAGAGCTCTGCACGTGTCAATACAGAGGGTTTTGTTCTCTGTTCGCAATTCCGATTCCGTCTCCGTCTCCGTCACCGTCTTCGTCTTCGGTTTCGGTTTCTCTTTCTGTTCTAGTTCCATAACCAGAACCTATGTTTTCACCTACGTTTTCACCTACGTTTACACCTACTAAGGCAAAGAACTTAGGCAATAAATTAGGCAATAACTTAGGCAATACATTGGCAACATTGGCACCCAAGGCTCCCTTGGCGACTGTTGGCAACCGTTGGCTATGCGCGAGGCAATTTTAATTTTGAGTGGCAATAGAGTGGTTTAGATTCCTTAAGGTAGGAGGATTTGAACCCACAACCTCCTAGTTTCAAGGGAAGTACTTTAACCACTCCTCCATCTCTTGGAGTTGTTACTCAAGTTCTCTCATCTTAACTTTAACATAACTTTCAGTTTTTACTTTTGACGACGACACAGTGCAACGTGACGCGGTGCATCTCAGGGTACATCCTATCAGGGTACACTTCTCAGGGTACACTTCTCAGGGTACACCAGGGTACATCTAGACAGGGTACATCCAGACAGGGTACATCCTGTCACGGTACATCATGGTACATCCAGACAGGGTACTTTTCTGCTAGGGTACATTCCCTGAGGGTACATTCCGAGAAGAAAAGCACTACCTTAAAGGTCCACGAGCCCCAATGAGGATTATAGTAATTCACCTCTACCTGAGGCAACACTTGAACAACAACTAGAGCTTTTGCGGCATGAGCTTCGAGGAGTTCAAAATGAGATCCGACAACGTGATGAAGTCCTCCAAAAGATACAAATTGAGGCAGACAACCTTACGACGGTAGTTGGTTTGGAAGTGGGAATTCAAGCTAAGATTCACACCCTACGACCTACAATCCTCAACAAAGCTATATCCTTTGCCTATGATGCAGAAAAAGAAGTCCAGTCCAAAACCAAGCCACACCGTCTACAACAACCACGCCAACGACCACTTTATGTTAAACGTGCTTTTCCTATGAAGCGTACTTTTAATGCCCCATCTTACCCTAGTTCTCCTTGTCCTTCACAATCCAATTACTCAACTCTACCTGTTGCTTCATCTCTTCAACCAACCAAACCACCTACCCTTCAAACTTCAGTGGTGGATGCACAACAGAAGTGACCACGAATCACTTGCTCGAATTGTGCTAAACTTGGACATACAAAAATAAGGTGCAGATTGTGACCTCTTGACATGAAACTGGCTACAACTCAATTGCATAACATGGAGGTCCATAATGAAGAAATTCCTCTCGTTTGGACAGAGGAATCATTGGAGAAGGACTTAAGTACCTTGTGTAACGATACCTCTCTACACTCTCTACTTTGCATGCAGGGTACAGTAAATAACAAACTAGTTAAAATTCTACATGACGATGGTAGTTCACATGACTTCATTTCACATTTATTAGTACAAGAACTTCAATTACAAACGTTTCCTTCCTTGTATAAAGTGAAAGCTGCATTTCAAGGTAGTCGTTATAATGTAACATGAGAAGTGCAAGATGTTACGATTAGCATAGGCCCATATGTTGATTCACGAACATTTTTACTTGCATCTTTGCAATCTTACAATGTTATACTAGGTATGCCTTTTCGTCACCATTATAACCCACATATTGACTACAATACACATACTTTTAACTTTGAATTCAAAGGTCAAATCATTACTTTGTCTGCACGACATGGTTTCCAGCCATTTCAATTGATTAGTCAAACTCAAGTAAAGCGTGCATTTAGGAAAGGATTCAACTCATGCATTGTTTTTGTCAATGTCATCAATGATTATATTCATACACTTCCTGATGCATATAAAACTTTCATGAGTACTTATAAGGATTGCTTTATGTTTGAGTATCCCTCTGAACTACCACCATCTTGAGGATCCTTTGACCATAGCATAGACATAGTCCCTGGTAGTTCTTCTCTTCATAAAGCACCTTATAGATATGGCCCACTACACCAAAAGGAAATAGAAAACCAAGTAAAAGACCTACTACAAAAAATACTTATAAGGCCTAGTTCTTCCCCATTTGGAGCACTAGTTCTCTTAGTATAGAAGAAGAATAAAACTTATCGAATGTGCATTGATTATAGAGCCCTTAAGAAGATCACAGTAAAGAATAGATACCCTATTCCTCGAATAGATGATCTCTTAGATAAGTTACGAGGAGCTTGTGTCTTTAGTAAAATTGATCTAAAATCGGTTTACCATCAGATTCGTATGACACAAAGTGATATTTTCAAGACTGCATTTAGAACTCAAACTGGCCATTATGAATTTATGGTAATGCCCTTTGGGCTTACTAATGCCCCTGCTACATTTGCGCGAGTGATGAATAATATTTTTCTTGATTACCAAGCTTTTGTCTTTGTATTCTTTGATGATATACTTGTTTACAGTAAGAATGATAGTGAACATGAAAAGCATCTTGAAACAGGTTTTCATTTGTTACAAGAAAACACACTTTATGCTAATCCTGAAAAGAGTTATTTCTTTCAGCGTAAGCTAGAAGATTTAGGACATATTATTTCAAGTGAAGGTGTGCATGTGGATCTGAAAACGATTAGAGTTATAGTAGAATGGCCTACACCACAATCAGTCAATGATGTTCGTTCTTTTTTTGGGTTAGCTAGTTTCTATAGGAAGTTTGTTCAAAATTTTTCTTATTTACCATTGCCTCTTACCTTGTTGTTGGAAAAGAAAATAAAATTTGCATGGGGACTTACCCAACAACAGTCCTTTGACAAACTGAAACAAGCACTTTCACATGCACCTGTTTTCCAGTTACCTGACTTTTCACAACCCTTTCATGTCGTTACTGAAGCTAGTGGTTCAGGAATAGGTGCTGTTTTAATGCAAAATGACCATCCCATTGCATTCGAGAGTAGGAAGCTTAAATCCTCAGAGCATAATTATAGTAAGTATGATAAAGAATTGTTAGCAGTTGTGCATGCTCTATGAATTTGGAAACACTATCTTATGGGCTCTGAGGTCTTAATCAAAACTGATCAAATAGGCTATTGAGCATTTACTAATTCAACCTTTAATTTCAGATAGGCATCTTAAATGGGCATCATTCATTTTAAATTTCCAACCCATGATACAATATCAGCCTGGTAAAGCTAATGTTGTAGCTGATGCTCTTAGCCGTTTTCCTTTACATTTTGTTGTTTTGAAAAATATTTCTGCCATCCACATATCGCATTTTGTTGTTTTGAAAAATATTTCTGCCATCCACATATCGCATTTTGTTGTTTTGAAAAATATTTCTGCCATCCACATTCATTCTTTTCCAAATATGGTTTTCACTTATGCATCTGATATGTATTTTTCATGTGCATGGCATGACTTCAACAATGGTGCATCTTTTGTGATGAACATTATACATTTCATAATGGTTTTGTTTATTTTCAACATAGATTGTCTATCCACCACGCTTTTAAAGATTCTGTCATTAAAGAAATGCATGCACCATCTTACATGGGTCATAGAGGCATACAGAGCACCATTTTTTTTTTGTTGCACAGATTTATTCTTTTGGCCACACATGGAAAAAGATATTGCACATTATGTTTCTCAATGCATTGTATGTCAGCGTGTCAAACGTCATCATGGTAAACCATTTGGATTATTAGTGCCACTTCCCATTCCAAATGAACCATGGGAACAAATCTCTATGAATTTTATCAAAGGTCTTCCCATCACTTCATCACATAATGGTATAATTTGGAAAATAGTTGATAGGTTTAGTAAATATGCATATTTCATCCATGTCAAAAAACTTTGACTGCACCTAAAGTTGCCAAATTATTCATTAAATGCATTTTCCCACATCATGGATTTCCTAACGGACTGTTATCTGATCGTGATGTTAGGTTTTGTAATCATTTTTGGGTTGCCTTATTTCAATATCTTGGTTCTAACATAGATTTTAGCTCCGCATTTCATCCTGAACGTAATGGACAGAGTGAGGCTACAAATAATACTATTCTTGATTTATTGGGTTGTTATTCATTAGATAATCCTAATAAGTGCGATGGAAAGTTGAAATTGCTTCAATTTGCTTACAATAACACAACACACACCACTACAGGTCATGCACCTTTTGAAATTGTTTTTCATAACAAATACCAGCTCCATGAACATTTCCATGCATGTGTTTTTACATGGCACATGCCCATTTCTTTTTAATTCAGTGATGAAACATGTGACTGGCCATCCATGTTTATTATTTTACCACCTGAGGTCAGTTGCTTTTTCAACTGAGGGGCATGTTATAACTTATGGAATATGTTGAACAATGCATTGTTGGATGGTAACATGGAATATGTTGGCCAATGCATTGTTGGATTGTAACATGGAATATGTTAGCCAATGCATTGTTGGATGGTAACATGGAATATGTTGGCCAATACATTGTTGGATTGTAACATGGAATATGTTTGCCAATGCATTGTTGGATGTTGAACAATGCATTGTAATTGTTAGAGTGTTAAATTCTTTTATCAAATGAGGTCAGTTGCTTGTCAACTAAGAGGCATGTTGTATATTATTGAACAATGCATTGTTAAAGTGTTATATTATTAATGTATTAATATATTTCTGATGTTCAGATATAGCAGCTGAAGGTTCGTGAGGAGCGTGCAAGGCATGAAAGGGCGGATATCAATAATCCGAATAATTATTATTTAGCTTGTAAATAAACCTGCGTAGAAGGTTCTATTGTTAGAAAAGTAATGGTTAGAATAAGGGTCGTTGTAGACCGTAGTTTTTGTTATTCAAAGCAATGGCTTTCTGTAAAAGTTACCAACTTTTAGTTTCACGCCTGCTTTTCGAAGCCGCCCTCATGTAACCACTATTTTCGACGTAATCAAAAGTCCTATAAATACATGCACTCTGTGGACTGTAGGAACAGAGTGCATGGGGGGAGATTGCACCCAGTCTGCATTCTGTATTGTCTCTTGTTGCGTCAATTTTGTTGTGTGTTTTCTACGTTCGTAATCTCTGTATGCGCGTGAGCAAGATCGTGACAACACAAGATGTAATGAAAATACCAACAATCTGAGAGACTCACCATCAGAGTATGTAGGGGGACATTGTACCCAATCTTGCGTTGAGTTTTGTCTCCCTCTATTCTTTATGTGTTCTTGTGAGATTTTTTTATAGTATTATCTCTCTTTATGTGTGTGTACATGATTCGCTTAAATGGATTTTTATATCTAGAGGGTTTTAATATGATTGTTTATTTATTTAGTAGGTGAAGAATCATGAGGGTGTGAATGTGCATGGATTTACTTTGATATTTTTAGTGATATTTAAAAAGTAGTAAGTTATATATCTTTGTACAAATAGTAGATCTCTTAGAAAGTGGCGTTTTATAAATAAATCATATTTTTCATCCACTCATGCTTTTTAAAGCGTCACCCTCATGTATCTCCTAAGAAAGATATAATGAAAATACCTATAAATACACGTATAATCTGAGAGACTCGTCCATCATAGTATGTGGGAGAAAATTGTGCCAATCTTGTGCTTAGTCTTGTCTCTCGCTATTCTTTGTATGTTCTTGTGACATTTCTTTATAGTATTATCTACGCAGCGTACATGGGTCTACAAGATCCGCTTAATAGTGCCACACTTTATGAAGCTTTGTACAATAAAAAGCGAGATGTCTCACACTTGAGAATCTTTGATTGTAGTTGCTTTGTGTCAATTCCAAATGAATTAAGGACCAAGCTTGATGTTAGATCACAAAGGTGTGTCTTAATAGGATATGCAAGCGAGCAAAAGGGCTACATGTGTTATAACCCTAAAACAAAGGAGTTAAAAGTATTAAGAGATATTAGATTTGATCAATTGTTACCTTTGTATGCCTCGAATGTATCTATGTAGGATAAAAAATTTGAAGAGAAAAAGAAAACAAGGGATAAACCAAAGCATGGTTCTTAGTGGACCGAATTAGTCGAGTTCTAAGCTATCATCGGATAAAATCAACCCTACATCAAGTCATTTAAGTGATGGAAGAAGCAAAGGAAAATTCAAAATCATAAAAGTAGAAGAAGATGAAGATCTATCATTTGAGCTCAACTCTGACCATCATGAGAAGAAGGCTAGAGCTAAGAGATAACAAAAAAAAATCTCTAAATGAATAGAATGGCAAGATAAGGAAATTTTATAGGGTAAGGTATCCGATTGAAAGACTTAGCTACGATTCATTTATGGCTAGAAAATATACTTATATGAGCAAGGATATTGAATAACCCACATGTTTTCAAGAACCTAACACATGCAAGGAATGGAAAGAAGCTATGCTAGAGGAGATCAAGGGTTTGGAAGAAAATAAAACTTGGATACTTTTACCAAGGAAGAAACATATGAAGTTTAAGGGAAACAAGCAAGTTTATAAAGTAAATCAACATTCAAATGGAAGTAATTCTACATGCAAAGCTAGGCTTGTAGCCAAAGGATTTGCTAAAAATTATGGATTGGAGTATGAGGAGAACTTTAGCCCTGTGGTGAAGATGACTACTATCACAACCATCAATTGCAGCAATCAAGAATTGGAAGATGTACTAACTTGATGTGAAGAATGCATTCCTCAATGCAAAACTATGGGAAGATGTACACATGGACCAAGTGTTCGGCTTTCTTCATCCTACCAACATAGAGTTCCTTTACAACAAATGCTTGGTATCTTGAGCCCTCAACAAGTGCCACCCAAAGTTTCCCAAGGACTTCATACTTCCAAGCTAGCTCAGTAGATTTCAAAATTTCATTTTGAGAGCTTTCCAATGGTATCTTACATTCCTCAATCCGACCTACAAATTGAGAGATACACTTGATTCTTTGTTGGGTCCAATGTTGAAAGCGCTACCTCCACAATTCTTGCCTTTTCACATGATAGAGTGCCCAAGCACCTTTTTTAGAAGACATTGGATCATTCCACCTTATCCAGGCCTACTTCCTAGGCTCTGATACCAATGTAAGGAATTGAACTCCCAACCTCTTGGATAGGAATGTGATGGGCTAACCACTTGCCCCAAAAGCCATGGTTGAGAATTACTTACTAATCCTCCCTCTTAGGGTTTAGTTCAACTGCAAGAGAACAAGGATTACGACCACCACATACTAGAGAGATGACTCTCCTCCTAACCAAATGCCTCTATATATAGCTCTCTTTAGGGGACTGCATTCTTGGGCAGGTGGATACTAGCCATCCAAGTGTCAGCCATGTAACTACATGTGCGCCAAGAGTCCCAGTTAACTGGAGTTAACTCAAGTGGATGCTTCTGGAAGGTTCTAGATCTCTTTGGGCAAAATACTCTCCCCATGTCCCCCATGGGGATTGAACCCAATACCTCCTCCTTCACATCCTTGAGACTTAACCACTAGGCTAAGTGGGTCACTTGTTCACAAGAGCACAAGACCTCCTAGTAAGTCTAAACTCGAGATCTTTGGTCATAGACACGGATGACCAAATGGTGTCCGATTTCAGATCTGTCTGAACTGGCCAGACCCTTGGATCGTAGACTTACTTTATTACATTCTTCCCCCCTTGGAAAATATTTTCGACCTCAAAAATAGAGCTATATATGTACTGTAGGAAACCCCCAAGCCTCATGTTCTAAAACTAGAAGAACATGGTCATGTTCTAAAACTGGAAGAACATGTCTCATCTCTGTGGTGGCATCCCTACCCAAATGATTCAAAATACTATCTGGTTTTGCACTTTGATGAACAGGACAAAGTACAAACTAGTGACGAATAATGAGGATGGATCTAAACACATCCCTAACTAATTCAGAGTTTCTGGATGTGCGATCTAGGCACAAACATGTGAACTAGGTGGATTAAATTACTAGGCCATTTCTAGGCATAACTAGTGCATAAACTTAGTAATGAAGGTGGGATTCTTATCCCTCGTACACTTTGAGAATTCTTGATTCACTTGAATTTGTTTTGTAGAACTTGAAGTTTGGTTGTCCTAAACATCTAACTTAGATGTTTGTACAATTGAATTTTTTACCCAACCAGAGGAATACTTTGTCCTAATGAGCTTTTAAAAATCCTATGTAAACTATAAGAGAAAGTTTACCATTTCTGTTGAATGAACCATACTATAACTTGCCCAATACAAATCCGTAATGAAATTTGTCCAACTTAGGACACTTTTCTCAAAGACTTTAATTGTAAGTTCTTGGGAATTGTTAATCTAATAAGCAATTCCTAACTTCTCTTTTCTAGAGTATACTCGACTCTAGGAAATTATTTATGCTATAACTTGAAGCTAACTCAAATGAATACGTCCTCTTAGACTTATCATCTTCTGAAGATTGACAAGGTTCTTGTACATTACATCTATCTAGGATGTTCAAGTTAGTTATTTTATTCTAACCGGCTAACCTTGGTCTTTTGTAAAAGGAATCAGATACCATGTCTGAGCCAATTCCAAAAGATTTGGAAAGAAAATAGAAATAACTAAAACTCTGTACAACCAATTCAAACTTCGAACATACCTAAACTTGCTATGAGTCAAAGTCTAGTTGACTCAAGACTTTAACTTCTCAAAGATCTATTTCATTAAGGTATTGAAGCATTGTCTTTATTTTTAAGAGAAATAAGTTGGATTCTCAAAAAGATTCAAAACAAATCAAAAACATCATCCAGCCACAAGATACCAGTGTGGTAACCAACATCAGTGTGGAAACCCACTAAAGTTCTGTTGATGAGGTTTCTATTCAAATAATGCTTCACTTGAGACTAAGTTCATGTCAGATTTAGACTTTTTGACTCCTAATCGTGAATGCAATTCTTGTGCATTTCTTTGAGTCAAAAGAGTGAATTTACTAAGTTACACTAGGAACCTGATGCTTGACTTAGTCAATTGAATCTTTAGTTGAAAAGATCAACTCAAAATCAAAGTCCAACTTCTTTGAGAAATTTATCAAATATTTATGATCAATAACACTTAAGCTTGAAGTGTTCTAAGAAGTTGTTGGAAGTTGCTCACTTCATATCTTCAGTTTCCTTGATCTTGAAGTCATCTTGAAGTATCGTAAGATACTACTTTCATCCTTTACAAATTAAAATTTCCTTGAAGTCTTCATTCCCTTGAGGATGAAACCTAACTTCAAAATCCAAACTAGGACTAAAAGATAATTATCATCCCAAGGTCCGATGTCCCATACCATCTTTCCTACATCAATCTGAGTATAAAATATGGTGTCCCATACCACCCTATTTTATATTCACATTAATGTGTGGGTGATTATTATCCCAAAGTCTAAACATCTCTTGATAGAGTACCTTATCTCTTCAATTCTTTTACAAGAATTTTGAAGTTGCAGGCATTACCTCTAACTAGATATTCTAGGTTTTGATCCCTTCACATGATCCTGTCATGATCTTGTGCTTTAGTTGAGGAACTTGAAAACCTTTTGATAGAATATCTCCAATCCTTTTTTCTAAGGTTCAAAAACCAATCACAATTCCAAGTTCTTGAATTTCTCAAATTCAAGTTCAATTGGTTATTCTTGACCAATTTTGTAGCGACAAGAGCTTTTGAATTCTTGTCTTTAGATTCCTTTCTACTAATGCTTTTAGGTACCTATCCTAGCCAGGACTTTTATAGGAATCTCTCCGCTGCTTAAGTCTAAGCATATGCTCATGCTTTCTGGATTTGTACCGAAATCCCTTTAAGGATAGGCAAACACTTATGTTTTACCTTCCACACACTTAAGTACCGTCTTCACGGTTGGAAACTACATTTTTGGAATTCCTTCACTCTGCTCATACTTGGAACAGCTTACTTTTTTCATAATTTTTCCAGTCAATAAATGGAACTTGAGTGAATAATAACGGAATTTTTACTGCCAATACTTGGGCAATCTACAGAGTAGTTCTAATCGCACATTCTTGGACAATCATGCCCAAGTTTGATCAAGTCTGGTTGATACTTGCGATAAAAATAAAGACTTAGTCTTTATCTTTAAGATCTCTTAAACTATCTTAAGCTTCTTTGCTTACCTACAGGATTTTAGAGATCTTTCCCTCAACTTAAGTCCAAGCATTTTCTAATGCTTTTCAGATTCCAAAGCTAAGAATCTTTGATATACCTTCAGGTTATATCACTATTTGGACTTAAATACCAAAACTGGTGGTTATGGATTTGCTGGGAACTACTTGCTATAAAACTTCTCTTGAAAGATGCTAATCTCACATCTAGGGAGATTTTTCTTTCAAGAACTTTTTGATTCCTACCAAGGAATCAAGTAATACTAAGCGAATGATTCATCTTGGAATCTCTTGCTTTCCAGTCTAATGATTCATCTTCGAATCTTCTCCTTTACTGGAAAGATCTTTAAAAGGAATTCTCGACTTTTGGATAAGACCAAGACTTAAGGCTTTGCTTGTCCAAAAGATATTCTCATTTAACTAATGAAATAGTTAATTGGACTCTTTCATTAGCTTATCTTTAGGAAATAGCTTAATTTACAAAGATAACTTTGCTTGGGTCTCTTCAAGGCCTTACCATTTGAAGCTAATCTTTTAGGAAAGAACTTATTTCCTTAAATTATTTTTAGGAAATATCATGATTTCCTAAGATATATCTATAAAAAATGAAAATAGTTTGAATCATTTCATTAATTATAATGACTTTAGGAAATTACTTGATTCCTAAAGATCAATTAATATTTGTCTTGGTATCTTTTTTAAGCCTTGAGTTAGCTTAAATAGAATCAAGCAAGTTTCCTTCAAAATTTTTCGCGTCGATTGAAGACCTTGCATCATGCCTCAAGATGCATTTCTGGAAACTAACATCTATGAACACTAGAGTTCCAGGGATTCTAGAAGTTCAATACTTCTACTTATTTTCATAAATGTTGATGAATATTAAAGTATTAAACCTTCCAAAATTTTTTGAACTTATGTTCAATTGGTTTGTGTTTCAACAGAAACTTCCCTTCTTGGGTGCATGAACATGAACATCCAAAAACAAGTAAATCCTCGTTAGTTGCTAAGAATGTCTAGGTTTCTTTCCAAACTTAGACTGAGCATGCACATTGGAAAGTAGCTCTATTTTCTTGGCATCTTAATGACAAGAAAAAATGAATACTTACTTTCGGTATGCTTTCTTTTTTTCAAAAAGACTCCTACTAAGTGGTACCTATGTATCACTTTTTGGGAAAAAATAGACTAGATACTTAGTTGCATGATGGCCAAGATCTTGCAACTAGGTAATTTTCTATTTTTTCCACCTAGCTAAGTCAAGTTAGAAAAAGAAAGGAATGAAAGTACACGTGTTCAGCTACTTACCAAAAGATCATGCATATGCACATGCATCTACTTGAATGCACATGCATCTACTTGAATGCAAATGCATGTATGCAAATGCCCATTCTTGGGTGCAAATCCATGTGAGTACATGCAAGTGTAATGAACTTAAGCAAACCTCAAGCTTATTAGGTATGCAAACAAGCATCCATGCAAAAACAACCTGCTTGCTATTTTGGAGAACAAGGATTACGACCACCACATACTAGAGAGATGACTCTCCTCCCAACCAAATGCCTCTATATATAGCTCTCTCCTGGGGACTGCCTTCTTTGCCAGGTGGATACTAGCCATCCAAGTGTCATCCATGTAACTACATGTGCACCAAGTGTCCCAGTTAACTCGAGTTAACTCAAGTGGATGCTTCTAGAAGGTTCTAGATCTCTTTAGGCAAAATAGTCTCCCCATGTCCCCCATGGGGATTGAACCCAAGACCTCCTCCTTCACATCCTTGAGACTTAACCACTAGGCTAAGTGGGTCACTTGTTCACAAGAGCACAAGACCTCCTAGTAAGTCTAAACTCGAGATCTTTGGTCATACACACGGATGACCAAACAGTGTCCGATTTCTTATCTGTCTGAACCGGCTAGACCCTTGGATCGTAGACTTACTTTATTACATCAACCATCTCCTACCTATCAAGGGTGTGGTTCAACCATCTCCAACCTATCACTTGATTACAAAAAAGGTATCAAGGACATCAAGAGGAAGCTTGGGAAGGGCTTTAGGATCTAAAATCTTGGATATCTAAGGTATTTTCTAAGTATTGAAATAATATATAAAGACAATGGCATTTGGCTCGTACAAAGGAATTGACTTCAATGGAAGGTAATGAAGTAGATTATTCAGTTCTATACAGGTTTATGGTTTGATTATCAAATAATGCCACTATTACTAGACCAGATATTGAGAAATCCTATTGAGATGAATATAAAATTGAATTCAAATGAAGGTAATGAACTAGATGATCTAGTTCTATACTAGTCTTTAGTTGGACTATTGAACTATGCCACTATTACTAGACCAGATCTAGCATATATAGTTGTTGTGCGTTCTCAATTCATGCATACACCTAAAGTTCCATATTCACTTGAAGCAAAGAGAGTACTCAAATATTTAAAGGGTACACTCAATGGTCTATTTTATCCTTTGGAAGATGAATTGTAGGTAAAAGCCTATACAACTGTTGATTTGGATATATACAAAGTGGATAGAAGAAGCACAAGTGGATTTGTAGTGATGCTTAGCAAGAAATGCATCTCTTGGATCACAAAGAAGCAACCCAAAGTTGCCCTCTCAACCATTGAAGTTGAATATAGGGTATTAGCTGAGGTTACTTGTGAGCTTACGTCACCCAAGAAGAAAGTGTTTGAGTTAAGCTTTTGTGTTAATCAATTTCCAATCGTGTGTGATAATATCAATAATGTGCACCTATCTGCCAATCCCATGCTCCATGCTAGAAGAAAACACAAACAGGTACACTATGATTACACTAGAGAGAAGGTGGTGGCTAAAGAAGTTCAAGTGCAACATATGAATAACAAGGACCAATGTAATGACATGTTCAGCAAAGCTTTGAGGGTGAGATGTATCAATATAGAATAAGGAGCTCATGAAAATTCACATGATCTATGAGTTTGTTCATGATGATACTAATCATAGGCTTCCATTGCACAAAATCTGCTACCAGATCCGTTGCAAGTTGGGCACATGTTGAAGGCATGGCATTAAATGCACCCATAGTATGAGTCTAGAACCGGCTTTTTGCATCCATCAGACACTCCAGCCTTGTTCTTTCATGATGAAGAAAAGGACCTTGCACTTATTGAGTTCCATTAGGCCATCACCATGAGTCTGTAAGAAGGAGAGGAAGGATTTCTTGGGATAAACCACTTGAAGAAGCTCCACCTTACGAATGCGGCCAATCCTTGGAAAAGATTACAATTCTCGTTCTACACAGAATACCAAAGTTGCTCGTAGAACACCACGTCTGCTCATTCGATATTGCAATGATGGTTAACCTGCCATAATTGAGTATGTCAAGATTTTGTGAATTCAATTTAAATAGCTCTTGGTTAATTAAAGGCCCACAGGCCCATAGAAGGGTGACATATAGCTCATAGTCTTCTTATGGGTGCTAGATCCCTAGGTTATAGGGTGCAATTGGTTTTCATGAAACTCAATCGCCTTTGCAAAGCTCGTAATGTCAGCCGAAAACTGATGCACATTTTTTGTATCAAGGATCATCTACCATATGAAAACTAGGTGTGTTTTGAGGACACCCTCACATTTGAAATTTCTCTCATTATTTATTGAATTAGATCTAAATGTATACTATATGTATATGTTTTTTTATCACGTGTAAAAATTTCTCATATAAATAACAGGCGGGGATTGATAATTTATCTTTCATTTTTAATAGATCAATATGTATATTATATGTTTATGCAATAGATGTACTCGAGATACAATTTCCCAGACTTGGCATTACACCAAGAAAGTAGTTCACCTTGACATGGACTTTACGGGGGGGGGGGGTTGTTAGACATGCTCAATGCTCCACTCTCATGGACTTGGCATCATGCCTAGAAGATAGTTTACAATTTAGTGGACACTAAGGGGGGTGTTAGATATGATCAATGTGTCATCCTTATGTAACACTCCCATTGTGCCAAAATGCTCTATTTTTTTAAAGTTCGTATTATGAGGAGAAGCCATGTTCAAGAGTTGGACATTGGTAGGTTCCTGACTTTGAGGTCAGATGAGGTGATCTAGATTTAATTATAGATGGATAGGTAGGTAGACTACATTTAAGCCCTTAGATTTGGGGCTCATCCCATTTGAGCATCAACCTAAATAAAGGGTGAGAGACAAAAATAACTTTCTCAGCTTTAGGACAAGTATATTTCACTTGGGAGATTGCATCTAGACTTGATCCTAAATGTGGATTAAGTAAGATCAAGGACTACAAACAAATGGTTGTTGGTATTACATTTCTACCATTATATTTACCCTCAATATCAATGGTGGAGATACTTTCTGGCATGGATCAAGATATCACCACCCTAGAACATGAGTAGACTGACTTAGGCTTGGATGACCTTATAAGATTGGTCTCCTCCCCATGTAGGGTTATAGTTTGTAGTGTTTGGAAACATAAGGGTATCCCTCTTAGTACCTATAGTATTGGACTATATCCCTTCACCTAGGTTATATCAAGATCACAATCTAAGCTCCATATAGGAAGTGCATGGGTAGATAGAACCATCTATTTCTTGAGTAGTGATTGATTTCCAATGTACTAGAGTTGAATTGAGTTGATTTCATTTTCTACTCTTCTTTTCTCCAAGTTGCACTATAACCACACCTCTTGTGTAATTGCTATGGGTAACAATATCTCTCTTTCTATCTAATGTTGATCCTGTATATGTATTTTTAATGGTAGCTTCTACATGGGATTGGAGTTGCACCACCTGTTGATTCATTATTCATCTTTTTCTTCTCTTACATATGCAAGGTGTGCCAAAAGACTTTGGATGATCATCATATGTGCTCACATTTTTTAAAGACTTAAAATTTGCAAGGATCTTATTAATATAATTTTTTAATCACACACGAAAATGAAAGTCCTCGTGAACTCGTAGGCCCATTTTGAGGAAAAAATTTCCAAGGGAAAGGAGATCAAGAAGAGAGCGCTCAAACACTATCATACACAATGAGAGGAGCAAAGTGAGATGTAGGAAAGGAAGAATTATATTCTTCTTCTTCTTCTATTACATAATATATATATATATATATATATATATATATAACCTTTATCTAATACAACAATAGAACTAGTCCAATATATAAATAACAATACGTAAGAAAAATCCTAATGTCTATGAATGAGTGAGCTAGAAAGAAAACAAGGTGCCATCACTCTCTATAGATAAATCTAGTAAAGCTCACTACACTATCCCTAACATATACTAGCATCACAACTATATGTGTCCAAGAAATTAAAGAGTTATATGTATCATCTTGGATCATCAAATGTAAGCTTGATATCTAAACACTCCACCTCAAGCTCAATGTCATGTCTTGTAATCTAAGCATCTTCTGAAATGTCTTCAAGAGCTTCTATCCTCCAAGTGCTTTAGTGAATATCTAAGCTACCTGCTCATTTCTTCTCATATAAAGAAGTTCAATATCGCCCACTAATACCCTTTCTCTGATGAAATAATAATGTACCTAGATATGATTCTTTTTTGCATAAAAAACATGATTTCATGCTAAGTGAATTCTGCAAAGATTATCACAAGAAATGATGATTGCCTTTTGCAGTTCCACACCTAAATCTACAACCAGCACCTCTAGCCATGAATCTTTGCATGCTTCTGTTGTAGAACCTCTATACTCAGCCTCTGTACTCTATAAAGAAATAGTGGGTTGCTTCTTGATGCTCCTTGTAGTAGCTACACTCCCTAGTCATATTAAAAAGCTACTAGTGTTGAAATACAAGCTTCAACCTTAGCCTCATTTGGACCATCAGATGGATGGCACCTGGAGCCTCATAAAGCAAAAATTCAATCATAAGAAACCAGGAATGAAATTTGAATTTAAATCCTCGCTTCAATAGCCAAAATATGAATCACACTTAGGTGTGAGTAATTGCCTATATTCTAAGAAAAGTAATTCCTAACTTATAGGGAATATTTTCATCTCTATATCTACACACACTCTACTTCTAATTATAGAGATCATGCCTATATGTATCCTCCTAGGTAGATTGGAAGCAAGTTGGTAGGCCCTTGAGCTAAGCTAGCCTCGTGGTTGCTTGCTTGGGTAACTTTGAATAAGCTTTTGTGTAGCCATAGCTAACACATGGAATCTTGTTTGAGCATTCTAGATTGCTCTAAGTGTCAAGGGTTATTGATTGATCATATCTTTGTCAATTCTTATACTCTTTGGCTTGTTAAAAATTTAACTAATTTATCTAAAACTTGTTAAATTCTATGATCAATTCTATGCATATTCTGAAAGAACCAGGTTCGCAATTGAATAAATGTCTATCTATATACACCTAATGAAGAGAAAATTTAGTCCATCTTGAAGGTACTAGTTCTCCTAGTAGGAGTAAGGAGTTTAAATCAAATACCTTGCATTGCCAAGGCCTTAGATTATAGTCTATGCATGCAAGCATTCTTGAATTCAGTTTGCATATTCTCAAAGATTAAATCAATTCATTAAGCAAAGGTTCTATGAATTTTTGTATGAGGACACTATAGCTTGAAGGATGCGTAGGGAATTTTCAAATTCTCCCAAGATTGGTGTTAGAGATATTAAAAACCTTTGAAGTATTCATGAGGACCCTAAGAGGACTCTTAAGATGTTGAAGAAAGAAGTGTCACTGGATCAAACGCAAAGCCACACACCAAGCAAGGGGAAGCCTACTAGTGAAGAAGGAAGACCTGAGCATCATCTCTTTGATACATTGTGAAGATCAAAGATGAATTTTTTGTTATTATTAAGTTCATCTACACCAAAGGGATCTAGAAGAGTGCATTGGAACTCCTAATTTTCATAGTATACCACTCAAATTGAGAAAGTTGAACAAGAATAATTATTAGCCATGGAAGTTTAGGATCTCTAGTTATCTAAGGGCAAAAGGATTATGCGGTTGCATCAGTACCATAGATGCAATACCAAGATTATGAGAGAATCAAATTCCTCATCATTTAAGGAATTTCAACTAGTGGAATGATAGGGATAAGAGAGTCATCTTCATACTTTCATAGCACATTACCAATGCCATGCTTGGGCATATACAAGACTTTGATACTTCCATGAAACTATGGGAAATAGTAGAGAGACTCTACTCTACCTTGACTAAAGCTCGAAAGAATCAAATGAAGAATAAAGTTAACAACTTGAGGAAAGCTCGTAGCACCAACATAAATGATTCGATATTGAAGATCAAAGAAGTTAGTGATGCATTAGTCTCTATAGATGGTCATGTTCATGATGATGACCTTATTGAATATACCTTAGATTCGCTAAGGGATGATTGGACTGAAGCCTTGTTCAGGGTCCTCCACATATGCTCCATGCCTTGTGCATCCAACTTGTTAGCACTTCTCAACAATCTGCCCAACATTGATCTGGTTTTTTTGTTATGGTTGGCACATATAGTACCTTAACTAAGAGGTTCATGTTACCACATGATGCTTTAACATTTCCAATCTTCTTAACAAAGTGCCAAGTGTTATCACTTGTCTAGACTTCAAGCTTCCCTTTAGGTTCTTCAAGATCAAATAACAATGCTACATTTAGGAATCAATATAGAATAGATGCTCATCATCTTTACCATGCTTGGATGTCATGTTCATGATCAATAGAGAATTGTCTTGCTCTTCTTTGTAGTTGTTGTCATCTCTTCTACCTCTGAAGCCTCCTTGATGGTTGTTGTTGCCTTGGTTGTAATTATGATGGTAATTGCTTCATCCATTATGGAATCTACCTCTAGATTGTGCATAGACTCCTCTATGGAAGCATCTTCCTTTTTTTATTCTTTTTGTTCTTGAAGCACTCATCTATGGTATGATTGGTTAAGCCATAGGTATTTCAAGGTGAAGCATTGTATTATCTCCCTCTGCGTTGCTTTCCTCCCCTGCCCCTTCCTCTAGTACATCTTCCTCTACTCGTGAAGTTTGCTTGAAAGGTACTTGCCTCTTCTTCATTCCTTTTACCTTTGCCTTTATTTTTACTCTTATTTCTATCTCTCTAAAGGGTTAAAGCATGTTTACCTCTAGATTTATCTTCATTCTTGTTGAGCTTTGTCTCATGTGTGAAGAGTTTCCCCATGAATGTGTTGAGGTCAGGTATCTGCATGTCCATATATAGGTCCATTGTTGTGGTGAAGGACTCGCATTTCTCATCTGCATTGATTCCATTTGCGATCTCCCATACTATCTGCTCCTCTTGTATTTCTTCTCCAATGCTCCCAAGTTGGTCAGCTACATCCTTCATCTTGGTCACATAGTCACCTACACTTTGCTTTGGCCGCTTCTTCTAGGTTGTGAACTCCATCCAAAGCTGGTTCTTCCTAGCCCTTAAATTTCATGAGAAGTATGAAGAAAGTACTTCCCAAGTCTCTTGGGAGGTCTTGTGATTCCTTAAAATCAGATATTGAATTAAGTATATAAGACCTTGCTAGAGGAACCTTTGCACAAGATGCAGCTAGTCTTTCTTACTCTTCTCTTGTAGGTTGATGTTTGCTTCTGAATATTGGCAGTTTTTCATCTCCAGAGATGTACCCATATCCAATTTATCAATGAAAGATGGAAATACATCTCCTATTTTTCTTTGATGTTTCCCAAATCCCACTATTAGAGGTGATGGTGGATAGATTCTAGAAATGAAGTGGTGCTCCGAATCCCTGCTTCACACCAACCATGAATATGTTGGGGAGTGTCAAAAGACCCCTTGAGCTTTCCAAGAACCACAAATAATCAACTTAGTTCTTTGGAGTATTTTCCTCTAGTCAATGGATCAAAACAGATGAAGAGGGGAATTAACTATGAGCTAAGACTTGCTATTTTGGTCTCTACACATGCTTAGTAAAATGAACACTTCTCTAAACCTACTAGTAATTGATTGACTTCCTTTTGGGAGTATCTAATTCACTTGGGATAGATACCAATCACAATCTATTTCTCGAAGAATGATCAAGTGTACACTAAAAATTATGCTTAGCAAACTAGATGATCATCTCGACATTTTCACGCTTTCATAGTATGCAGATGAGTGAGTAAAGTTTCAAAGATACCTCGCGATTGAGTAATGTAATGACAACTAAATTTGGTACCAGCAAAGTAGACAATATGCTCAATCTGTAACACTTTAAATCACATCAAATGATCAAGTATGCACTGCGAACTAAGTCTGAGAAGTTGATTGTTCCAAGATGAACATAACAAAGAAGTGAAGAGAGATGTGATCAATGTATGTGTATTAAATCCCATAGATTTACAAAGACATTGGAAATGTATAATTACACAATGTGAGGGTATTGATGGAGCTATATAATGAGCTCACATAACACTAAAAATTCCCCAAATTAGGCTTCTAATCATGCATGTTTTAATCCAATTTTATAGCTTAGAGTTGGAGCCATTGTTTGAAATCAAATTCAAACTCTTACCATAAAGTGAATCCTAAAATTTACAACTTTCTTTATCATCAATCACCTACCAAATGATTTGTGATTTCATTCTTCCTAACTTCATGTGAGAGTAAGTGCTATGCACTTTTACAAGGATAAACGTAAATGAGTTTCTACAAGAGAATAATCATATGTGACTTCAAATGACTATATGAACTGAATGCTAATTGTCCAAGTATGTAGGCTTGGACTCATTTTCACCAACACATTTTTCATTTCAAAGACCATATAGTGTATCAAAATCAGGTGTTTTTTGAGAATACTCTCGGATTAGTAATTTCTCTTATTATTTATTAAATGAGATCTAAATGTATATTATATGTATATACTGTCTTTGAAGTGTAAAAATTCTCATTATTTATTGAATCAAGTATAGATGTATATTATATGTATATGGTTTCTATGAGGTGTAAAAATTTCTCATATGAATAACACACAAGGATTGATAATTTTTCTATCATTGTTTATAGATCTATATGTAATTTATGTGTTAATGCATTCTATAAATCTACTCTAGATACATCTTCCAAGACTTTGCATTAGACCAAGAAAGTAGATCACCTTCACATGTACTAGAGGGGTTGTTAGACATGGTCAATGGTCCCCTCTCATGGACTTGGAAGCATGCCTAGAAGATAGTTTACCTTTGGACACTAAGGTGGTGTTAGATATGCTCAATTTTGCATCCTTATGTATGACCATCATTGAGCCATAAACCTCTATTTTTGAAGGTCCCCATTATGAGGAGAAGCCATGATCAAGAGTTGGACATTGGTGGCTTCCTAACTTTGAAGTTAGATGAGGTCTAGATTGGATTGTAGATGGATGGTTAGGAAGACTACTTAAATATAAGCCATTAGATTTTAGGATTGTTCTTATGTAAGGGTCAACCTAAATATAGGGCGAGAAACAAAAATATTTTCTTTTAACTTTGGGACGAGTATATTTTAGCTCGGTCATTGGATCTAGACTTAATCCTTAATGTGGATTAGGTAAGATCAAGAGCTACAAACAAATGGTTGTTGATGTTACATTTCTACCATTTTATTTACCCTAAAGATCAATAGTGGAGATTATTTTTGGCATGGATCAAGCTACTAGCACCCTAGAACATGGGTAGGCCAACTTAGGCTTGAATAACCTTATAAGGTTGTTCTCCTTCCCTTGTAGGGTCATAGTTGTAGTATTTTAAACCACTAGGATATCTATCTTAGTACCATAGTGTTGGCTTATAGCCCTTGACCTAGCATCTATCAAGATCATAATCTAAGCTCCATAGTGGGAGTGCATGGGTAGGGAGAACCATCTATTTCTTGAGTGGTCTTTGATTTTTGATGTATTAGAGTTGAATTGAGGTGAGTTCATTTTCTACTCTTCTTGTGTCTACTTTTTATTATAACCACACCTCTTGTGTTATGACAATGAGTAGCAATGTATCTCTTTCTCTCTAATGTCGATCCTATATGTGTGAGTTTAATGGTAAGTTTTAGCATTTCCCAAATCATAGTCCCCCAATCATAATCTTTTGATCATTCAAGAATAACGGAGGAGAGAAAACACAGAGATTTCACAAGATAAGAGAGATTCTGATAGGAAAGAATATGACTCAGAGAAAAAAGAATTCTGATATCATAGATGAGAATCAATGGTTACAACAGCCTTGGAAAATAGCTTCTTGATGAAGCATCTACCTCCCGACCAACCCCGATCTATCACAATCGCATTTACACTCACACTTTCAATCACACTCTCACTCTCACTCTCACTCTCACTCTCACTCTTAATCAAGAGGTAATTCTATGATTTTGGTGTGTCCCCTTTGTTGATGCGCGGGTCTTCCTACAGCAGAGTTTGATCGATGTCCTACCAAAGAAGTGTGCAATCCACCAAATTTAGAAAAAAGTCTAGTTTCTCCAAAACTTTCACAAAAGGCCATATGATCATAGTGTGCTTTCTTTTGCATACCTATCCAAAAATAGGATAAAAGCACCAAAAAACATATCTAAAAATATCCATAATTAGGCATGGTCACACGTAAGCATTAGAATCACATATTTGAATAGAATTACAGAAGCCCTCTCTCCTTTTTTTTTTTAGTGTGAAAACGGAACTTTTCAAAGCCTTGTAACTCAAAAATGGTGAGGAGTTAGCTTAGGCTTGTGGGAGAGACTTTTATTCAATAGTTCGATTTGGACAATAGTGTTAGAGATGATCTAGGTCCAAAACCACCTCCAAATGCCACTTTTGAGCCCTTCAAGTTTCAATATTCTAGAGAGTAAAATCAAGACATTTTCTTACAGCCAACTAAATGTAGAGCCCTGAACAAAGGTAATTAAAACATGATTGATAAAATTTTCACGCAGACACTTTTGTTCTCTTATATTTTCGCTACCTTTCTCTCAGACATTGTTTTTCTTAATTCTCTCATCTTCACCTTCAAATTTCAACTACAAAGGATACATCTTGAAGATCATAGGTGAATCTTTTATTAAATATTCAGTTCCTCTACATCAAAGGGATCTAGGAGAGTGCATTGGAACTCATTATGTTACAGTATAGCAATCAAATGAGGAAGTTGAACAAGAAACATTATCATCCATGGAAGTTTAGAATGTCTAGTTATCTTAGGGGAAAAGGATAATGGGCTCTCATCATTTGCATAGATGCTCTCATCAATTAAGGAGTTTCCTCTAGTGGAATGAAAAGAATAAGAGAGTCATTTTCATACTTTCATAGCACATTTCCAATGCCATGATTCGGCATATAAAAGACGTAGATACTTTCATGAATGTATGGAAAACAATAGGGAGACTCTGCTCTACTTGGACTAGAGGTAGGAAGAATCAATTCAATAATGAACTCAACAACTTGAGGAATACCCAGGCTCTATAGATTGTCACATAGATGAGAATGACCTTGTTTCATATATTTCAAATGGGCTTAGGGATTATGAGATGTAGAAGGCTTTTACAATATCTTTATACTATCCTCTATGTTTGTGCGTCTACGGGATCGGAAGGGCAACAGTGGTATCAGAGCCAAGGCGTCCACATAGGTGGTTTTGGCATTTGATTGTGATTCACGATATCCATTATGATCGCGATTCGAAATCCATGTCAACTGTCTGGTCAAGGTTTTGGATCTCTACATAAGGCCATGGACCCTACTCAAAATATAGATGATTTTAGTTCCTCACCCCTACATGGGGTACGAATCTAGCAAGAATTAGAGCTTTTATGGCAGGAAATGAAACATGCACAGAACAAGATTAAGGAATGTGATGCTTCACTCCAACAACTGCAAAGCGGTGATAATAACCTAGTTGGAGTAGTGAAGGCCATTATTGTTGCCCAAGGACAAGGCACACAGCCCACCATTGGTGCTAAAAATTTCCAATTTTCACACTTTGATGGACCAAAAGATGGTCAGTTTGTTCTTTCATGGCTATCTTAGTTTGATGATTTCTATTCTGATGAGTCATACTCTGAAAGTGAAGAAGTGAAATTTGTAACTAATTATTTGGTGGGTAAGTCCTAGTTATGGTGGAATCTTTTGCGCCATAGCACCGACTGGCCCACCATGTGGCAAGCATTTCAAGGAAAAATCAAGGATTCCTTCCTTCCTCCTCAGTTTCACTTACATGCTGATTGATTATGGACAAATTTTGGATGGAAAGATGGAGATATTGTGTCTACCTATACTAAATCTTTTTGGCAACGATTATTACCTATTCATTTTCTTGAAACGATTCCTAAAGATACTTTACAATAAAAATATGAAGATGGTTTGGAGATGGGAATCCAAGCTAAGCTCGACACCCTATGTCTGAAGACCCTCTATGAAGCTATTTCTTTTGCACATGATGTTGAGAAAGAGTTTCAATCTATCACCAAGTCCATTTGCTTACAACAAATAGATCATGACCACAACCAATCAAGCCCATTTGTCCCTTCAAGCATCCCTTTTCTACTTTCTCTTTTCTTCTTTGTCAACCCCCACCTACTTTTTAGCATCCACATATTTTTCAATGCCCTCTCAATTAAACTTCTCAATAGTACCCAAGACAACCCCCTTTGACCCTAGCAAACCTCCAACTCTTCAAACTACAAAGATGGATGCTCAACAAAAGAGGCCCCATATCACTTGTTGGCATTGTGGTAAATTTGTTCATACTAAAGCTAAATGTAGGTTCCAAACTAATGACATGAATCCTGTTGGTGCTCGAGTACACAACATGGAGGTGGTTTCCGAAGTTATTCAACCCAATTGGACTAAAGAAATATTGGAACAACATCTAAGTACCTTTGGTAACACAAATTCTATCCATTCTTTACTTTGCATGCAAGGTATTATTCATGGTGAAATTGTTAATATTTTACATGATGATGGTAGTTTGCATGACTTTATTTCTCATACACTAGTGAAAGTTCTCCAATTAAACCCCCTTCCTTCTATGTATAAAGTTAATGGTGCATTTCAAGGAACTAGATATAATGTTACAGGTAAAGTGCATAATGTTCAAATTTGTATAGGTTCATACAACGATGAACACACATTTTTAATTCGTCATTTGCACTCCTATGATGTTATACTTGGTATGTCTTTTCTTCACCATTATAATCCATGCCTTGATTATCATACGCATACCATGAGTTTTAAATTTAAAAATCAAGATATTTGTTTGTCTACAATGCATGACTTCCAACCATTTCCATTAATTAGTCATACTTGAGTAAAATGTGGATTTTGGAAATTCTACAATTCATATTTTTTGTAAATAACATATTCGATTATACATATACACTTCCTGATGCACATAAATCATTTATGGATTCTTATAAGGATTGTTTTATGGCTGATTTTGCTTCTAAACTACCACCTTCTAGGGGATCACTTGACCATAGCATAGATTTGATTCCCGCTAGTTCCCCTCCCCATAAAGAATTTATAGGCGTGGAGCTTTACATCAATAAGAAATAGCCAATCAAGTTAAGGATTTACTTCACAAATGACTTATAAGGCCTACTTCTTCTCCCTTTGGAGCACCTCTTCTTTTAGTAGAGAAGAAGAATAAGACTTATAGGATGTGCATTGACTATAGAGCATTCAATAAGATCACAATTAAAAATAGATATCCTATTCCTAGGATAGATGATTTGCTAGATAAAAGTCATGGAGCATGTGTCTTTAGTAAAATTGATCTTAAATTTGGGTATCATCATATAAGAATGACACAAAATGACATTTATAAGAGTGCCTTTAGAACTGAGACTAGTCACTTTGAATTCATGGTAATGCCTTTTGGACTCGTCAGTGCACCTACTACGTTTGCACGCATGATGAATAACATTTTTCTTGAATACGAAGCTTTTGTTCTTCTCGATATAATTGTCTAAAGTGAGAATGATGATCACCATGAAAAGCATTTAGCAATAGTTTTTAATTTCTTATCCAAAAACTGACTTTATGCAAATCCTAAAAAGAGTTACTTTTTCCAAAGAGAATTAGAGTATTAAGGCCATATTGCTTTCAAGTCAAAGCATTCATGTAGATCCAAAGAAAATTAAAGTAATTGAAGAATGGCATGTACCTCAATTTCTAAATGATGTACGCTCTTTTATTGGATTATTTAGTTTTTATAGAAAGTTTGTAAAAGGCTTTTCTTATTTAGCACTCCCACTCACGTTATAATTGAAGAAAAAATTATATTTTTTGTGGGGATTAGCACAACAACAATCATTTGAAAAACTAAAACATGGACTTTCTCATGCACCTGTTTTGTAATAGTGTGATTTTGCACAACCTTTCCATGTAGGTATAGATTCTAGTGGTTCAGGTATAGGTGTTGTATTAATGCAAAATGATCATCCCATTACATTTGAAAAGAGGAAACTTAAACCTTCTGAAAAGAACTATAGTACATATGATTATGATAAGGAAATTTTGGCTATTGTGCATGCTTTGAACATTAAGAAACATTATCTCATGGGCTCAGAAGTCATAATCAAAAGAGGAAACAAGCTATTAAGCATTTATTATATCAACCATTGACTTCAGATAGACACAATAAATGGACCTCATTCATACAAAATCTTCATGTAAAGCTAATGTTGTAGTTGATGCCCTTATTCATTTCCCATCCACACAAAAAAATATTATTTCTATTTATAATATTTTTTTTGTTCATATTCATTCATTTCATGACATGATTCCTACTTATGCATCTGATTTGTATTTTTCACAAACCTGGAATGCTTTTAATAATTCTTTAACATTTAGTGACAATGACTACACTTTTCATAATGGATTGTTGTATTTCAAACAAAAATTATGCATCACACAAGGTTGTAAAGAATTTCTCATGAAAGAGATGCATGAGCCACCATATATGAGTCATGGAGGCATAAAAAGTACTATTTTTACATGTAACGAATTTTTCTTTTGGCCCCATATGGAAAAGAATAGAGCACAATATGTTTCCCATTGCATTGTGTGTCAATATGTAAAAAGGCATCATGTTAAAGCATTTGGATTGATAATGCCACTTCACATACCTAATAGACCACGAGCACAGATTTGTATTTATTTTATTACGAGTCTTCCTATAACTTCATCACATAATGATATGATGTGGGCAATCATTGATAGGTTTAGTAAACAAGCATATTTCATTCCTTGTAAAAGGACTCTTTCTACGCGTAAAGCTGCTAAGTTATTTATTAAATGTGTTTTTCCACATCATGGTTTTCCAAAAGATATTTTATCAGATCGAGATGTTCATTTTTGTAATCAC
Source organism: Ceratopteris richardii (assembly GCA_020310875.1). Taxonomy (NCBI): domain Eukaryota; kingdom Viridiplantae; phylum Streptophyta; class Polypodiopsida; order Polypodiales; family Pteridaceae; genus Ceratopteris; species Ceratopteris richardii. The sequence continues at coordinate 14,460 of MU262411.1, read as the reverse complement.
TTTTGTCTTGCATATTTTCAAATTTAGGTTCTAAAATAGACTTTAGCTCAGCATTTCATCCTGAAAGTAATGAGAAAAGTGAAGCTATAAACAGTACTATTTTGGATCTATTACGTTGTTATTCTTTAGATAATCCAAGTAATTGGGATGAGAAACTTCATTACTACAGTTTGCATATAATAACACAACACATACCACTACTAGACATGCATCGTATGAAATTGTGTATGGTAAAAAGCTTCCCACTCCCATGTTATCACTCAAACTGACATATCTATGGCTGATTCTTTTGTACAAGATCATATTTCCATATTTCATGAGGTTCATGAGTACATTAAAAAGAGTGAAGGAAAATACATGTGTAATGTTAATAAGAAATGAGTTGCTATAGAATATAATGAAAATGATTATGTACGGTTACGAATAATTAAAAGATGTCTAAAAATATTTCACAACATCCTAAGGTCAAACTTGCACCACATAATTATGGACCTTTCTGTATTATTCAGAAAATTATCGAGGATGCTTCTAGATTGGATACACCTTCTCATTCGAATATACATAATTCTTTTCATATCAGGTTATTGAAATCGTTTTAAGGAACTCTACCAGTGACTTCTATTCTAGATGATCCTGCTTTTATAGAAGAGGATGCTAAAAGTTTAGTTCCAGAGAGAATACTTGATTATGATGTTACTACTACACACACACGTAACCAATATCATAGATATTTAGTTAAATATAAAAATCATTCACTAGAGGAATCTCAATGGATTCATAAAACATCACTAACTCATTATTATGATCATTCGATTTCTGCTTATCATTTAGAATGACATTAAATTCTAGTTTTCTAGTTCCATGCATGTGTTTTTACATGGAACATGCTTATGATTGATCAGTGATGGAACATGTGATTGGTTATCCATGTCTATTTTATTCTTATCAACTGAGGTCATTTTCTCATCAAGTGGGAGGCATTTTATACTTTATGGAATATTGGAATGTTAAATGGGTTTTAATGCCTTGAGGTTTTTAATGTGTTTTGTGTTTCGATTTAGTAAGTGAAGATCCATGAGGGTGTGAATCTGCATGGACTTATTCAAATATTTTTGGAGATATTTGGAAAAATACTTTTAAGACATAGTTATTTTTAGAAGATAGTATTTTAGTTACTTTTTGTAAAAATAATAGATCGCTTTAGAAAGGGATGTTTTTTGTAAAAATAGAGAAGTACAATTTTGTAAATGAAGCAAAAGCATGCTTTTTGAAGCACAACCCTCAATGGTTCCTCAAGATACCTTGCAATGGAATTATGAATATGGTTTGGACATGGGAATCCAAGCCAAGCTCAACATACTACCTCCCACGACCGTCTATGAAGCTATTTCTTTTGCACATGATGTTGACAAGGAGTTTCAATCCATCACCAAGTTCATTCGCTTACAACAAACAGACCAACGAAAACAACCAATCAAGCACAATTTTCTTTTCAAGTATCCTTTCACTACTTTTCAATCCCTACCTATTTTTCAATGCCCTCCTCAATCCAATTTCTCACCAATACTCAAGACCACACCATTACAACCTACCCAACCTCCAACACTTTAGACTATGATGATGGATGCTCAACAAAAAAAAGCCCTGTATTACTTGTTGGCACTATGATAAGTTTGTTCATACTATAGGTAAAATGTAGGATCTGAACTAATGACATTAAACATGTAGGAGCTCAAGTACACAAGATGGAGGTGCTTCATGCCAATACTCAACCTGATTGGACCGAAGAGGTAGTGCAAAAAGATCTAAGTACCTTGGGTAACAAAATTTTTATTTATTGTTTACTATGCATGCAAGGTATGATGAATGATAAAGTTTCTAATATTTTACATGATGATGATAGTTGGCATGATTTTATTTCTTATACACTAGTGCAAGTTCTCCAATTGCATCCACTTCCTTCTATGTATAACGTTAAGTTGCATCTCAAGGAAATAGATTTAATGTTACAAGTGGAGTGCCAACGTTCAAATTTGTATAGGTTCATATATAGATGAATAAACATTCTTAATTGCTCCTTTGAAGTCCTATGATGCTATACTTGGTATGCCTTTTCATCATCATTATATTCCATGCAGACATAATGAGTTTTAAGTTTAACAATAAAAATATTTCTTTGTTTGTAATGCATGAATTCCAACCATTCAAATTAATTACTCATACTCAAGTAAAACCTCCATTTAGCAAGGCTCGAATTCATGAATTATTTTTTTCAATAACATAGTTGATTATACACATACACGTCCTAATGCACATAAATCAGTTATGAATTCCTATCATGATTGCTTTAGCACTGATTTTTCTTCTAAACAACCACCTTCCAGGGGATCTGTTGACCATTGTATATAATTTAGTCGTGGTAGTTCTCCTCCCCATAAAGCACCTTATAGGCATGGACCTTTACATAAAAAAGAATTAGCTAATCCAGCTAAGGATCTACTCCACCAAGGACTAATAAGGCTTAGTTCTTCTCCCTTCGGAGCATGTCTTCTCTTAGTGAGAAGATGAAAATGAGTTATAGGTTGTGCATTAACTATACAAAACTCAATAAGATTACAATAGAAAAGAGATATCATATTCCTAGGATAGATGATTTTCTAGATAAACTTCATGGAGCATGTGTTTTTAGCAAAATTGATCTTAAATCTGGGTATAATCAAATACCAATGACACAAAATGGCACTTATAAGACTACATTTACATCTAAAACTTGTCACTTTGAATTCATGGTAATGCCTTTTGGAATCACCAATGCACTTGCTACATTTGCATGTATGATGAATAACATTTTTCTTGATTACCAAGCTTTTGTTCTTCTTTTCGTTGATGACATACTTGTCTATAGTTAGACCGATAATGACAATGAAACTCATTTACAATAGTCTTCCATTTGTTATGCAAAAAGAAACTTTATGCCAATCGTGAAAAGAGTTCTTTCTTCCAAAAAGCATTAGAGTATTTAGGATATATTGTTTCTAGTTAAGGTGTTCATGTATATCCAAAGAAAATTAAAGTAACTAAAGAATGGAATTTACCTCAATCTATAAATGATGTACACTCTTTTGTAGGATTAGCTAGCTTTCTAGAAATTTTGTAGAAGGTTTTTATTCTTTAGCACTTCCACTCACATTATTATTGAAGTAAAATTTAAAAGTTTCATGAGGATTACCACAACAACAATATTTTGAGAAATTCAAACATGCGCTTTCTCATGCACTTGTTTTGCAATTACAAGATTGTGCACAACCTTTCCATGTAGTTACAAATGCTAGCAGGTAAGGTATAGGTGTGGTATTAATGCCAATTGATAATCTTATTGCATTTGAAAGTAGGAAACTTAAACCTTTTGAAAAGAAATACAATACATATGATAAGGAAGTTTTACCTGTTGCACATGCTTTAAAAATTTGGAAAAACTATTTTATGGGTTCTGATGTTATAATCAACACAGACCAACCAGCTATAAAATATTTATTAATTCAACCATTGATTATAGATACAGACATTAAATGGGCTTCATTCATACAAATATTTTAGCCTTTAATTAAATATGAAACTTGCAAAGATTATGTTGAAGCTGATGCCCTTAGTCGCTTCCCATCCCCACAAACAAATAATGTTTCAATCAATAATATTTATGCTATTCATATTCGTTCATTTCGTGACATGATGCCTTTATGCATCTGATTTGTACCTTTCACAAGCATGGACTGCTTTCAATACTTCTATACCATCTAGTGAGGATCACTACACTTTTCATAGTGGATTCTTATATTTCCAATGCAAGTTATGCATCACACAAGGTTTTAAAAAATTTAGTATGAAAGAGATGCACGAACCAACATATATGGGTCATAGGGGCATACAAAGTACTATTTCTAGGTGTAAAGAAATTTTCTTTTGGCAAGATATAGAAAATGATATTACACAATATGTTTCCCATTGCATTGTGTGTCAACATGTGAAATGATATCATGGTAAAGCATTTGGATAATAAATGGGACTTCGCATACCTAATGGACCATGGGAGAAAATTTCTATGGATTTTACTATTGGTTGTCCTACAACTTCATCTAATAATGATATAATTTGGAAAATTTTTGTAAGGTTTAGTAGACATGCATATTTTATTCCTTGTAGAAAGAATCTTTTTGCACCTCAAGCTGCTAAGATATTTATTAAATGTATTTTCTTGCATCATGGTTATTCTATAAGGTCGAGATGTTCATTTTTGTAATCACTTTTGGGTTGCACTATTTCAAAACTTAGGTTCCAAAATAGACTTTAGCTCTGCATTTCATCCTAAGATTAATGGGCAAAGTGAAGCTATAGATGTCCATGCATGTGTTTTTACATGGTACATGCTTACAATGGTTCAATGATATGACATGTGATGAGCCATCCATGTGTACTTTATTCTTATCCACTGAAGTTAGTTTCTTGTCGACGAGGTTAAAAATCATGAGGGCATGAACATGCATGGATTTATTCAGATATTTTCAAAGATAGTTAAAAGATAGGATTTCAAATATTTTTTGTAAAAATAGTAGACTGATTAGAAAGCCACATTTTTATAAAAAATAGTAGATCGTTGAGAAAGCAACAATTTTATAAATAAAGTAGACTTTCATAAATGAATCTTTTTGAATTGCCACCCTCATGTATTTTCTATTCAAGACATAATGAGAAATACCTATAAATACACATACTCTAATAGAAGCATCAATCCGAGTATGTGGGGGATGTTGTACACAATCTTGTGTTCAGTCTCTTGTCTCTCTTTATTCTCTATATATTTCTATGATATTTCATTTTTTTACTATCTCTGGGTACATGCATCTCAAGATCCGGTCAACATATGACCACTATGCAAGAGAGGTCTATCAAAGGGACATGAAAAATTTAACTTATAAAGGTTAAGGTAATTATGCATCTACTTAAAAAAAATGAAAGTATTCTAGCCATAATGCAAATTAGAGACTACAAGACACAAGGATCAAATACTTGGTACAATGATAGTGGGCGTAGCAACCACATGTTGCAACAACTTCTTCTAAAACATGCAGGTTCCATCAACCAAAGGTCATGTAGGAACAAGTGAGGATACAACTCATGCCGTTACACACATAGGTGATGTTATGGTAGAAGGTTCCCATAAAGCGAAGTGTTTGAAAAATGTGATTCGTGTTCCCACAATCACAAAAAATATAGTTTTTGAGGGACAAATGGGCGATAGACGTTTGTAGGTCAAGTTCAATCAGAAAGGATGATTTGTGAAATCACTAAAGAAGGGTACATATTGATAGACAAAGTTAGAAAGGAAGGAAGTTTCTTCACCTTGGATGTGCAGCCTAACTTGACTCAGACAACTTACTTCACATTTGGAACCAATAAGGTGGAAATATTGGATCTATGTCACAAAAGGTATGGACGTATAAGCACTTAGAGGTTTAATGACATGGAAATAAGAGGTTAGAGTTAGGTCTACCTAATCTATACAATAGGAATTTCTCGAGCTTGTATAAATCTTGTCAATTGGGAAAGCAGACAAGATTACCATTCAAAAAGAACATTTATGTGAGCTACCATCCACTCAACCTTATTCGAGCTTATAGATATTTTGTGACTTTTATAGATGATTGTACAAGGATGACTTGGCTCTATTGTATGAGACATACATCACATGTATTTTATTATTTCAAGAAGTTCAAGATTATGTTTCAAAGAGAATGTGACAAGTACATCAATTGTACAAGGATAGATGGAGGGGGAGAATACTTATCTCATGTGTTTTCTTATTTCTTGGAAACTAATGGTATCAAAAGGAAAATCACATGCACATATACACCACAACAAAATGGTGTAGTAGATTAGAAGAATAGGTATATTGCAAAATGTGCAAGGAAAATGATGAAGGATATGAGTATCCCCATTGTTATCAAAATGAGGCAGTAACAAAAACTATGTAGATCATGAATAGATTTTTCACATCACGTTTATATGCTGCCTTTTGTAAAAATAGTAGATCGTTTAGAGAGCGTTGTAAATAAAGCAGATTTTTTGTAAATGCATGCTTTTTGAAGCACCATCCTCATATATTTTCTACTTAAAAAATGAAAATACCTATAAATAGACGTACTCTGGGAGACTCATCCATCAGAGTATATGGGGGGAGATTATACCCAATCTTTTGTTGAGTTTTGTCTCTCTCTCTCTCTATTCTTTATGTGTTCTTGTGAGATTTTGTTATAGTATTATCTCTCTGTACATGTGTCTATAAAATCCAATTAAATGGATTTTAATATCTAGAGGTTGTTAATGTAATTGTGTATTGGTCTAGCAAGTGAAGAATCATGCAGGTGTGAATGCACGTGGATTTACTCAATTATTTTTGAAGTTATTTAAAATATAGTTAGTTATATATTTTTGTAAAAATAGTAGATCTCTTAGAAAGTGTTGTTTTATAAATATAGAGGATTTTTTCATAAACTAATGCTATTTGAAGTGTCACCCTCATGTATCTTCTATTCATGATGTAATTAAAATACCTCTAGGTACGTGTAATCTAAGAGACTATTCCATCATAGTATGTGGAGGGAGATTGTACTTAATCTTGTGTTTAGTCTTATCTCTCTCTATTCTTTGTGTGTTCTTGTGAGATTTCTTTACAGTATTATCTATGCATACATGGGTCTACATGATCCGATTAACACTACCACACCTTATGAAGCTTGGTACAAAAAAAAGTGAGATGTCTCACACTTGAGAGTCTTTGATTGTACTTGTCATGTTTCAATTGCAAATGAATTAAGGACCAAGATTGATGATAGATCAAAAAGGTGTGTCTTAATACGATATGCAGGTGAGGAGAAGGTTTATGTTTTAGAACCCTAAAACAAAGGAATAAATGGTATTAAGAGATGTTATATTTGATCAATTGTTATGTTGCTATGCCTCAAATGTATCCATGTAGCATAACAAAGTTGAAAAAAAAGAAGAAAACAAGGGATAAACCAAAGAGCATGGCTCTTAGTGGACCTAAATAGTTGAGTTCTTAGCTATCATGGGATAGAAGCAACCCTACATCAATTCATTTAAGTGATGCAAGAAGAAAAATCAAATTCAAAATCATAGAAGTAGAAGAAGATGAAGATCTATCAATTGAGCTTAACTTTGACCATCATGAGAAGAAGGGGAAGAGCTCAAAGATTAAGAAAAAATATCCAAATGAATAAAATCACGAGATAAGGGAATATTATAGGGTAAGGTATTGAGTTAAAAAGACTTACCTATGATTCATTTATGGCAAGAAACTATGCTAATATGAGCAAGGTTATTGAGGAACCCACAATGTTTTCAAGAACCTAAGACATGCAAGGAGTGGAAAGACGATATGCTAGAGAAGATCAAGGGTTTGGAAGAAAATAACACTTGGATACTTGTACCAAGGAAGAAATATATGAGGTTTATGGGAAACGAGTGGGTTTATTAAGTAAATAAACATTCAGATGGAAGTAATGCTAGATGTAAATCTAGGCTTGTAGCCAAACAATTTGCTCAAAATTATGGATTGGATAATGAGGAGACCTTTAGCCCTATGGCTAGGATGACTACTATCAAAACCATCACTGCAATTGTAGTAAGCAAGAATTGGAAGATGTAGCAACTTGATGCGAAGAATGCATTCCTCAATGCAAAACTAGAGGAAGTTGTACACATGGACCAACCATTAGGGTTTGAAGCGAAAGTAAAAGATGGCTATGTTGGTAGGTTGAAGAAAGCATCATATGGTCTCAAGCAACCCCTAAGTGCTTGAAATAAAATACTTATGAAGTATCTAAGCAGTTTTGGATATAATCAGAACAAAGTAGAAGCATCATTGTTTTATAAGAAGGAGGGACTTTTGTATATGTTGATGATCTAATCATTATAGAAAATCATGAAAGAGGTATCAAGGACATCAGGAGGGAGCTTCAAAAGTGCTTTAAGATCTCAGAGCTTGGATATCTAAGGTAGTTTCTAGGGATTGAAGAATAATATAAAGAGAATGGCATTTGGCTGGTACAAAGGGAGTATATTTTGGATGTTTTGAAGAAGTATGGACTTATTTGATGTAAAGAATTGAGCAATCATATGGAGATGAATATAACATTGACTTCAATGGAAAGTAATGAAGTAGCTGATCCAACTCTATATACTTCTATGGTTGGATTATTAAATGATGCTACTATTACTAGACCAGGTCTAGCATATATAGTTGGTGTGCTTTCTGAATTTATGCACACACTTAAAGTTCCATATTTACTTGGAGAAGAGAGAGTACTCAAGTATTTCAAGCATAAACTCTATGAATGTCTTTTTTATCCTTAGGAAGATGAATTGTAGGTAAAAGCCTCTACAAATGCTGATTGGGCTACATCCAAAGAGCATGGAAGAAGCACAAGTGGATATGGAGTGATGCTTGGAAAGAAAGACATCTCTTGGATCACAAAGAAGCAACCCAGCGTTATGGGAGCGATTCTCGATGGCTGGTGGATCAAATCAACCGTCTCGCTAATGGTGCACGCTAGGTGCTTGCAGCAAGCTCAGATTCAACAAAGAACTCAAAGAGAAATGATTATTAAACTAGTTGCAATTAGTAAGCCTCGTGCACTAATCTTTCCTAAATTTTTTTTCATGGAGAACAAAAGCATTCCATTCAATCATCAGAATATGGCTCAATTAAATGAAGACCAAAAACTTTTTAGTAGTTTTTGTAAGGAAACGTATTTAAAGACATATCGCTCCTAAGTTGTACGAAATTTCATACTCTATCTCTTAAAACAAGTTTATGTATTATGGTTAACCCTTGAATTTCTGTTACACGAAGTCATCCAAGTCATTCGAATCCGATGCAAGAATTCATACTTTATTAGAATAGAAGTACAGATTTCATGTTTTGATCTGCAAGCCTCAAAAACAATAATATTTCTGTAAAATTCACTAGATGCTCTCTGCGCATATGAGAATGCATGGACTTTAACGTATCAATGTTTGCTTGATTCACCTCTTAGTGCTTATTCTATTTTCTTCGTACCTACTCTTCACATGTTCACAAGCCAAGAATAATCCGATAAAGAAACATTAAATGTGAAATCTTTTAAGCAGCTTCTCTCATGAGCCTGGCTTTCATAGCATTAGCCTTGAACTTAGAAAACATGAAGCTTATATACCCATCGTCGTCCTGCAATCATCAATTGTCACAGATCAATTGTCACTATTATTTCATTAAAATATATTATGTGTTGTAGTATCACGTGTTTTATCATTGAAGCCATATATATCTTATGAATCACAACATCATATCTTTCCATTGCAAATCAAATACCTTCTCAGCAACAGCTACGAGTTTGTACAAATTATGTCCTCGACTTATGAAAACAAAACATTTACCGAACATCTAAACAGAAGTTCTCCAATTCTCTGAAAAGCATATAAGCAATAACGCAATACAACGCAATGCATTTTACTAATGAAATGAAAGCATTTCAAACAGAACGTTACTGTGTCCTTAAATCAAGAAATCGAAAAGAGATTAACTCATAACTTTCGACTATTTCCACAGAAAATAAACTCTTTGAACATCTATTATTTTGAGGAAAAGAACTTATATCCTTAGGTAAGGATCTGGATGGATATATAAAACATATATCCTTCAGAAGGTCGAATAGCTTTTAAAGGATACATACATCCGTATGCTAAGACTGTTATGCTTGCTTACTAACAATACTACAAAATAAAGGCCTTCATCTTTCCCTTGTTTGCACAATACTTTAAATCCGTCTGTTGTAGTTCAAATAGTTGCAGTTCTCATTCATTAAGTGTATTCACTCAAGAGTGATAATAGTTGGGAAACCTAAGACTGTTCGCTAAGAACAGAAGCTGGTCCATGAACAGGTTCTAAGGAAACAACCTTTATATTTCTAGTTTAATAGATTTAAGTTTAGCACCGGACTTTCAAACGGTAAAAAATATTTATTACACATACAAACATCTGTTCCATTATATTAAACATGCTAAGTAATAAAATCATTTTGTTCATACAACCTATTCAGTTTTCTTGAAATATATTGTTAACAAAAGTTCAAAAAAGAAAAATTACAGTCAGCAGGGATCGACCTATAGAGTGATCACAACAGAAGATTTCAATAACTTTTAATTGATAGAAAACTTAACTTACTCATCCCATCTTTATAAGAGTTTGAAGAACCTTTAGGGTTGGTTTGTACCTATGCATAAATTATATTAATCGACTTGATTTACCCTTCAAGATTCTGAACAGTTTGCAGGATCTCAACGTTTCAGCTCTGTGCAAGTCTACTACTGCGAAAGAACTTTTAGACATGCAATAATTTGAAGACTTCACATTATAAACAATTAAGATTCAAATTCATCTTCAAATGTAATATAACGCTGGAAAGTAGAGAAGTGTCAAAAATTGAAAAAGCATTAGATAATAGATCAAACTTTGGCTTTCGATTAAATGTATTTCGTATCATTTTTTATCTGACTTATTATCAGTTTGTATTCAATTCAGTTTGTATTCAAATCAGTTTTTAAAACGCTTCACATAAAGTGAACAGAAAGTTATACTCAAAAGATGTTCGAAATAAAAAACACTTGTCGAACACGTCTCCATAAACTATTCACTGCATCTTTTTTTAGCAAAAATTGCCTTGTAAAAGAATCGTGTGAACTTTTGTTAAGCAATCCATAGAGCACGTTAGTATCATAAAATATATTTCTTCGAATCTAGCGATATACTTCCTCTTGATGTTAATTTGAAATCAGCACAGAACAAGTCAATTAGCGCAAGGAACCAGTATTTCAATTGAATAGTTATATGAATGTGTATGGAAAATGTCTGTAGACACAAACAGCAAGAACAACGTAACGAAGGAAGAATGAAAGCTGGAACATGATTTAAACAAAAAGGAGAGGTAAAAGAAACACGGAGCTCGACGATGATGACTCTCCCCCCAGCCGTGTAGGAATCCCATGATTAGTCTCTCTCTTACTTTTCATAATTAAATGAGTCCCCTATGGCTCTACACATGGGTGCCACATGGCACTCATGTGTGAGCCCATCTAAATAAGTTAAGAGATGGTTCACACCTCTCCTAATGGCTTACTCCATACAACATTTCCTTCCCCTTAACTCCATTTTCGTCCTCAAAAATGGTACTGGAAGGTCTAAAAGAAAAAGATAATCAATGGAATAGTACTCCCACTAAATCCCCATGTATTAAAATACATGGCCATGTCTTCATGTTGCTTCCCCATATCCTTCCCCTTAAGAAGACTCTTGGGAAGGTAGTCTAAAGTTGGTAAACCGTCTCTGAAGGGTACTAACTCACTCCCATATAGTATTATCTTCTCAACTATCTTTCCACTTTACTAGACACTCTTTATACAAGTGACTTCTTGTCTGTTTCTCTCTAGCGTGTAGTATGCTCTCAGGCTTGTGTGGAATAGATTGAACATAAATAGGCTCTACTACCTCACTATCTAGAATGAGGTTGTCAGATTCACATAGCCTTTTCTTAAGCCGGCTAACATGAAAAACTGGATGGATTTGACTATTCTTTGGAAGTTGGACCTGATAAGCCATCTTTCCTATTCTCTTAAGTATTTGGAAAGGTACACAATACCTAGGAGATAGTTTTGGACAAGGTCTCATCTTCATAGTTTCAAACCTAGATGGAACTCTGAGAGAGACTTGTTCTAAAATGAGGTTGTCAGATTCACCTAGCCTTTTCTTAACTCGGCTAACATGAAAAACTGGATGGATTTGACTATTCTTTGGAAGTTGGAGCTGATAAGCCATCTTTCCTATTCTCTTAAGTATTTGGAAAGATACACAATACCTAGGAGATAGTTTTGGACAAGGTCCCATCTTCATAGTTTCAAACCTAGATGGAACTCTAGATGGAACTCTGTGATTCAAACAAAATAATCAGAAGATCAATGGTTAACAGAGACTAAAACTAACCTGAGCAGAATTCATTCTTTCTATTCCATTAAAATCGGTTTCAAACTGTTGATATAAAGTATCAGCGCCATCAACATACTTTTCAACAAAAAGATAGATTATGTTGTATTTGATAAGTCCAGCACTTCCTTTGATCGTTCCGCTCTCTGCTTTTTAATTAGTTAATTATTTGATCATAATAGCATAGAAAGCCAGAAATGATGGATCAAGTTGCGCTAAGTTTCAGAAGACAAATGCTAAGAGATCAACGCTCTTCCTCTAGCGCACAAAGAATTCTCTTTAACGCTATCAATTATCTTCGTCTATGATTTTTGTTACATTGTCAGGTACTATTGTACTTGATGCTCTCTCAAAGTGCGTAGTAAAAAATATAAAACAGAAAATCGATGCACAATAAAATAATGGAGATTGAATGATAAAGGTTGTCCTTACAAATCATTTATGGCAAAAAATCAGAAGATTCTCACAAACGCTAGTAAATCATCAGTTTAGTTTGGCAGATCAAGCATCCGTGAATCTCCGCGCTCGATCAGAGCTTAGCCAGATATATAAGAATATTGCGCATCATTCGCAATTCATAAGGCTTCTACCCTGTTGAACTAACAGAGATGTTCCTTCGAGAGTATCAATGCCAGAGATGTCCCTTCAAGAGTATGAGCGCCAAAATAAGTATGACTTTGGTCTCCCTCCTATCTTGATGGGGTCGGCATATATAATTCCTTCTTCTCCTTCGATCACGATGCTGATGCCCTTTTCATGCAGAGCTGCCTCTTTTTTGCATGGGCATGCAAAACTCTAGTTGAAAAGAGTTTGTAGGATAATCTTGCACTCTGTGAACTTGTTATTCTCAGCCTCGTACATTGCCATGCTCACTTACTGCTGTCAACTACATGTCACCACATTTCTGCAATTAAATTATCTAGATAGAGTTACGTAGCAACTAAAGTAAAATAATTTCTTCTATTTTTCTGGAAATGAACATTGTAGTGAAACTAGTTCATGTTCGGCGAAAAAATATGTTGAAACAAAGACAACAGTTTTTTCAAGATTCCACCCTTTTCTTTGCCTTCATATCTTTCAAGCCTTCGTCCAAGATCATTTCATACAATGTCTTGTTGTGCGATGGTACCTTCACATAGCATGAATCCAAGTAAATTGTTCTACTGCACTACGATATGGCATATCTTAATTGATTCTATTACGGATCTTTCTTCACAGCAAGTGATGTTTGCCCTTCGACTCTCCAAATCTCTTCACAGATGGATGAAGACACCTGATGTGCCTATCCCCCCTTGTTGCACACTAGCAACTTTACGGCTTTCTTTGATGCACTTTTGGTCAATCTTCTCTCCACTCAATGGATATTACCTATGAGCTGTCTGCAATTTGGTGTATTCTTCCTCTTATTGAACTTTATTCATCCAAGCTCATAACAATGAGTTACATTCGATTAGTGAGAAAGCCTTTCTTTAGTAAGGAGAGTAGATCTCTCCGACAGCGTTGCCCTCTCAACCACTAAAGTTAAATATAGGGTATTAGCTGAAGTGACTTGTGAGCTTGTGTGGCTCTAGAACAAAATGTTTGAGTTAAGCTTTTAGGTAAGTCAATTTCCAAATGTGTGTGATAATATCAGTAATGTGCACATGTCTACCAATCCCATGCTCGATGCTAGAAGCAAACACATAGAGGTACACTATCATTACAACAGAGAGAAGGTGGTGGCTGAAGAAGTTCAATTGCAATATAAAATACAAAAGACCAATGTAATGACATGTTCACCAAAGGTTTGATGGTGAGATGAATCAACATAGAATAAGAAGCTGAACACAATGCACCTTATCTATGAGTTCGTTCATGATGGTACTAAACATGGGCTTCCATCGCACAATATTTGTTACGAGATCTATCACAAGTTGCACACATCTTGAAGGTAAGACATTGAATGCATCCATAGTATGACTCCAAAGCGGCTTTCCGCATTTGACACACCTCAGCCTTGTTCTTTCTTGATGAAGGAAAGGAACTTGCACTCTTTGAATTTGAGTAGGCCATCACAATGAGTCTCTAAGAAGTAGAAGAAGGATTTCTTGGGATAACCTGCTTGAAGAAACTCCATCTTATTGATGTGGCCATCTCCGTTTTTGTCCAATCCTTCGAAAAGATTACAATGCTCCTGTTACATAGCATACCCAAGTTGCTTGTAGAACAGCATGACCGCTCATTCAATATTGCAATGATGGTTAACTTGCCATGATTGAGTATATCAAGATTCCATGAATTCAAATAATATACTTGACTGATCTTTTAAAGGCGCACATGCCCATAAAAGGGTGACATCTAGCTCACCATCTTCTTATGGGAGCTAGATC
>MU262410.1:0-68274 GCA_020310875.1 Ceratopteris richardii | reverse complement strand
AGGTACAAAGGTAGACTTGTGGTTAAGGTTTTTGCGCAAACCCCAAGTAATTGATTATGAAGAAACTTTCTCATCTGTGGCCAAAATGCCAACCATCAGGGTATTGGTAAGTATGGTTGCATCAAAGAATTGGAACATGTATCAGTTGGATGTGAAGAAAACCATTTCTAAATGGTTGGATTCTAGAGGAGGTGTACATGTCTCAACCTCTTGGCTATGAGGACCCAAACAAGATAACATATGTATGTAAATTGAACAAAGCTCTTTATGTATTGAAGCAGGCACCTAGGGCATGGAACTATAGGTTTACCACATACCTTCAGGATCGAGGTTTTATCATGAGTAAAGCAGATACTTCTCTGTTCATCAAGAGAAGTAATTCAGAGGTAATATATCTATGTGTATATGTTGATGATATCATACTCACAAGTAATGATGCTAATGGCATCAAACAGACTAAGAATCAGATGATGAAGGAGTTCAAAATTAGTGATCTTGGATCACCAAAATATTTTTTTGTACTTGAGTTAGTGTATACTAACTCTAGAATCTACATTACTCGGAGAAAATATATACAGGATATGTTGAAGAAGTTTCATTTGAAGGATGCCAAAGTTGCAAGTACTCCAATGGAGGTAAACCTAAAATTAAGGGAGCCATCTTAAAGATAAATTAAAAAGCTGTGTTAAAACTATGTGTAAATACTGTTTCTTTTAAAAATCAAGTTAGTTTTTTTTATGAAGAATAAAACTAGGAATGATCTTCGGAAGTCAGCAAGGATTTGTAGCTCAGTGATGAGTAGCACCTCCTTAATGTCAATCCGGGAAGACATGAGGATGGTATGAAGACCTCGAGCAAGTGAAGGCACAAATGCGTGAGTGAGAAGCACACAAACATGCACACATATACACACACACGCGCACACACAGTAAGACAAAGAGTGAGAAGCAATGGAGTTCTTAGATTACTTTCAAAAAGTTCTTACAAGTTCAAATCACTTACAAGCTAACCTCAAAAATGAGCTCTCTAGCTCTATTTATAGTTTTTGACTAGGTTTTGGCTCTGTCCAGACCTAGTGTCCGGCCTAGTTAAAAATTAGGTTCCAGGGCCAATTTGAGGGCTTAAACGGAGTCTAAAAAATACGAAAATTGATATGTAGGTACTTCTAAGGCTCCTCAAGCTCAAGGACTCCTTGGCTTGCACAAAATGGAGCTACAAAAATACGAAATGGTATTTACAATGGTTTTTAGTGATTAAAACCACTATTTGTGTAGGGATTTTCTCTGTTGGTTTGTCGTACACATCTTTGAGCTCCCTACTTGCTCTTTCTTCTTGTGTGCTCCACTCCTTGATGTCTGAAAAATTTAGATGGCCTACTTGCCAGATCTTCTTTGGCTACTGTGTCTACTTGTGCTATCTCTTCGTTCCGACCCTCTTTGTCTTGTGGCTCCTTCGGTTCCCTGACTGCTGCCAACACCCCCCCCCACTCTCGCATCTGTCGCCCCTGACAGACCCTTGTCTAGATGCTCGTTGAACGTAATATTGGACAACGTCGGAAGCAAGGTGATGTTCTTCTAATCTGAGCCCCCATGCTAGATCTGTTAATAATGCATCCCAATTCACTGGTCCTGGTACATCTCGATGTGGCACCCGCAGTTGTTCTGAATAGATGGTTCTCTCCACAGCAAATAAGTGGAGGAGATGTGAGGGTCTGGGTATAAATATTTTTGAGTGATATTCCCAAAATCCCGTTATGAACATCTCCTCGAATGTCTCTTTAAAACAAGCTGGGAGGTACTTTATTCTGGTATGCCAAGCATATATTACCTCTATGGATGGGGTTGTGCTCATGTCGTATACCAGATCTTGATTTCCTGTAAGAAATCCGACACTTGAGAAGTGGGGGTCTTTAATATTCTTGAACGTCCTGAAGGTGATTAGCATTAGTTCAAAGATTCTCATACACATTTGTGCCATCACATCGGGGGTATTCCGTAGTCGAGTGCTCCAGTGTCTGATGGTAGAAATCATGTAATTTATAGTGGGAAGGCCTTGTGGTGGTGCTAGATAAACATAATTTAACCACTTCGCGCAACCCTTGACGTTCTTGACAGCAATGGTAAACTCTGGCCAAGTGCGCCGGCGGAATACTGGAACATAACAAGGATTGTATTTAATAAAAAGGGGCATGTTAGTCCAGGTACGAACCATTTCCGGGTAGGTTTCAAGAAGATGGATTCTCCAGGTTGGTTGATAAATGGAGCCTTTCTTTGCACTTTCTGGGATATCCTCTGGCCCAAATTGTGTGGCAAAAGTGGGAGGTTTGCCACAACTGCGTTGAATCTCTGCATTGTAATCCGCAAGGAGCACACAATATGGCACATATTGATCATCGTTGGTGCCGATCCATCTATGATGAGACATGCTTCGAAAGTATTCAGACTTAATGATGGTGTCTTCTAACTTTGCCATAGATTGGATTTGAATGGCCACTCTATCTTCATGGGTTGTTGCTGTCTTCTCGAGTGTTTGGAGCCATTCAGGTACTTCAACTTCTAATGTGTCCAGTCCTTCTGAGGTCTGTGCACCACCTGGCATTGGCATAGGAACGTATGGTTCATCATATGTTTCATCCACCTCAATGGGTACTAAATCCTCCGGTTCGGGTTCTACAACTGGGGAGGGCTGCCTTTCATATTCTAGTAACTTTTTCTGGAGTTCAGCCACCTGCTCTGTCAATGCCTTTACTTCCTCTGAAGTCGAGGCCGTTTCTATTACCTTGGTTGGAGCCTCCTTTTCCCTGAGCTGGCTACGTAGCTCATCTCGTTCCCTTTCCAAATCATCATGTGCGTCTAATAAATCCGCATAACTTTCCAAGATGGTTTTCATTGTTTCTGTGGGAACCGCTTTGAACTGTTCTGGATCGATCTCATGGGGGGAACCTTCCATGGCTGCTTCCAGATTTTCTTCATTTTGTTTCTGCAACCGTTTATTTTCTTCAAGTGCTGTAGCCATATGCTTGCGAAGTAGAGTTAAATTACGCCGGACTCTCAGGTTATCTGATTGGTACACCTCCAGCAAGGCTTCGAGTTTTTTGACACCGGGTTCTGCTGATGGTTGGGGTGTCTCCAGGAGTGTTTGATGGGCTTGCTCGAGAGTTGTATAGCGCTGGTTGAGTTCCGTATTTTCTTCTGCTAGCATTGTACGCTGCCTCTGTAGGTTCTGATGATTTGTTGTCAACTGTTGATGGTGGCCTTCGAGATCCCTGTACTCGTGCTGAAGTTGATATACACACTGATGTAATGACAGGAATATACTATTTACATTAAAAGATGCAGGTAAAGATGAAGATGCAGGGGGAATGGGGTTGGGGAAGGGAGTTGTGAATGCTGTGGAATCAAGTGGTGAAGTTGGTGGAGCGGGTATGGGAGATTGAGGTTGTGTGGGGGGTGGGGGTGGTACTGTGGCGGGTGATGTTTCCATTGTGTCAAATGTGTGTGTGACTGTAAAGATGGGGACAGTGGGTGGGGTGGAAGTGATATTTGTGAAGAGTGTCGTGAAGGTGGGCATGGAAACTCCTCCAAATTGGATACCGGGAGAGAGAGGAATTCCCATGACAACTGTGGTAGTGGTAGAAAAGGGCGTGGTCGTGCTGGTTGGTGAGGTGAATTGTGTAGCGAGAGGTGAGGTGGGTGGGGAGAGTGGTTCCTCCTGATGTTCTTCTGTTTGTGTATTGCCTTCCGGTTTTGATACATTGATGTGTATTTGTTTTCCAGATCGCCTAGGGCGGGCAGGCACACGTTTCTCAAATCGATTAATGTATTTCATGGCCTCATGTATGGCCTCATCCAAGCCGAGTGCCTCTGCGTGTAGGTTCATGGCTTCGATAAACATATCGTCCACACCTTCCTCGGCCAATAGTTGGCTCATGAGCACCTTGCCTGATTCAAGTGACATTTTGTGTTGTTCCTGAACTCGCTTCATGGTTTGGTACAATCTTTTTATTTGTGCCGAATATGCTGGGGCACTTGCTAGCTCTGAGAGTTCATCATATTCTTGATATTGTTCTTCGTCGGCTTCTTCTTCTTCTCCTCCTGCCTCTTGTTCATCTCCTTCGACTTCTACGACGACTTGTTGTGTCGGGACTGGTGTTGTTGTGGTGGGGTGTGGTTCCTGGGTTTGGTCTGCTTCTGTTTCAAGATTAGATTCGTAGATCAGTCGGGCAACTTCTTCATCCGTGAGGTCATTGAGAGTAAATCCCTGTGGAAATTCCAAGTCTGATGGAATGGGGGGAAACACCAAGTTGGGTCCTTTTGTACTTGGTCTGGGAAGACGAATGGTGAATGGCCGAACATGCCTAGTTTGCGGAGGAGTCACCTCAGGTGTGGTAGTGGCTCCCCTTGGTTGAGCACATGGTAATTGGATGCCCCCTCTCATCTTCTTCGATGGAGGACCCGCTGTTGATAGTCGCCTTTGGAATTCTTGGGCCCTAGACCACAGTAGTGCTCTTTGAATGGGCACGTCATATGCTCGGCACCTGTAAATTATTCTTGTTAGGGCACAACAGCCATGAAGTACATTTTTCTGCTTCTTATTCCAGCGCTGATGGGCTAGGTGTATCTAA
Source organism: Ceratopteris richardii (assembly GCA_020310875.1). Lineage (NCBI taxonomy): Eukaryota > Viridiplantae > Streptophyta > Polypodiopsida > Polypodiales > Pteridaceae > Ceratopteris > Ceratopteris richardii. The sequence goes on along the minus strand of MU262410.1, from coordinate 63,650 downwards.
TCGATGACCCAGTGCGGTATGTTGAGGGTGAGGTTCTCTGTTTCTGCCAAGTATAAGCTGAACCATATTTTCTTAGGGGGCATAGTGAATCGTTCTTGTGCGGGAAAAGCAAAATGTTGCATAACAGTTCGTAAGTGGAGAGCAATGGTAGGCGTCATTGCCACCATGTCCTTCAATTTATTGAGCTCCTTATGCTTCATCCTACCCAGGACCATTGTTTCTTTCTCGGTGGGAATGTGCATGCCTTGCATGTTCAATGCCTCCCGTACCAGGTTGAGGGTTAGTTTGAATCTCTTGAGTTCATGTCCTGGCAACAATGATGGTAGTACAAAAGTACTATCGCCTCCCTTGACCCTGCTAGGAGTTATGGTACTTATGAAATAGGAGCAGCGTAAAAAATCAGGTTTAGGCAAGTGTGCTCTGAAATATCTATCCAGGCCTGCCTTGGTCCAAACTGATCGCATTACCTCTGCATTTTGATAGTTCTCGAATTCTCGAGCGAAAAAGTGGTAGCGTCCCCATTTGCCATTAAATTCAATTTCTGCTTCCTAGAAGTAGGTGTCGTCACCCAATGGCCCTGCTACATCACTGAACCAATGAGCATGTTTCCCCACTTGAGAAGTGTGCCCCTGAGGAGGGTCCTGGATAGGAAGGACATGCATCGCTTGAAGTTCTCGAGGCCTTTCGGTGAGTGGCGGTTCCAGAAGAATAGTTTCAATGTCCACAATCTGTGCGCTAGACCCTGCCTGGGAACTGGTGCCTCCAGCTTCTGCCATCCTTATTGCTTGCTAGCTGGTTCTGTCGAGAATATAGAAACATGTGTTAACATTGTGAAGGACAAGTTAGAACCGTTTTTGTCCTCATTACAACATTATCATGAGGTCTGGGAGAGATTAGTAGGTTAATAAGTGCTCGGTGCTTGTGTGTGTAGTTAGGAATTGGTTGGACCTAAGAACTAAGTGGAATGATGTAGTGTGAGAGTGACGTAGTTAGTAGGTGGGCATGGATTTACAACTGGGGTCCGGGGGTTTATTACAAGTTTTAGGTTGCCAAAGGCAGTGGATGGGCTTTGATCTTGATTTTGTGGAGACTCTCAAGAGTTTGATAGGGGTATCTACTTGAAGATGAGGCTTTTTAGGGACCCATTTACCAATGATTCTACTAGTGCTCATGGAAGAATATGTGTCCGTGCGTGAGGTGTAAGACTGGGCCTCAGATCTTCGAGTGAGTGAAACATGTTGTACCGGTTGCGACCGTGGTGTAGCTATTTGAGCCCGCAAGCAAGCCTTAGGCACCCAAATTTGTCGTGATTGTGGGCTAGCCTTCATTGACTTCTTGGGTACCCAAATAGACTTCACTTTTGCAGAAGAATTAATGAAGAACTTCTTATTAGTGTCGTGTTGTTAATTACTAATAAGAGGTTTTGAGCGTGGGGTTGGCCTGGTCTGAACAGGGAATTCGCCTTTTCGCTTCCATACTTGTTTCCATGGATGAAACAATCTGCTTTGCTCCCTTTTTTGGCATCCAGTATCGGTAGTGTTCTGCTTCTTTTGTATTTGATCTGCCGTTGGTTGTTGCAACCTTCTGGTCTTTGGAAAAGAAGGGAGTTCCATCCTCTCCCTGGCTCCGTTGTTGAGACAAGCCTCTTTCTGCATCATACAGTGTTGGACAAAAATAGCATTGTCAACTTCAGGTGCGCCCCTGGAAGGACCAGGAGTTTGTGCTTTACCTAGTTCCTTGAGTGCCTCCTTTTCCAATTCAACTGTAATTCGGCTATGGTCTACCCATACCTGAAGAAGTCCACTTCTTAGGTTGAGGTTGACTGCATGATCATAGATCCAGTCCTGACCCAAGACAAGAGGCTCAGTGAGGTCCTCATCTTGACACACTAGTACTTTGACTGTCATCACTTCGTCTTGAATGGAGATGGGAAGATCCACCTCGCCCAGGCAAGGGCTTTCCACACCTCCCAATCCTATGAGATATGCTTCTATAGGATTGATCGTTAATTTCAACTGTTGACAGTAAGACAATTGAACAGCACTAGTGGCTGCACCTGAGTCAATCAAGGCTCTTACAGTCCTTGCGCTTTTTCCTTGTCCTATATCTAAGGTTATAAAAGGACGTCGATCAATTATCCTATGAGATCTGATACCGGAAACTTTACACATAGCCACATGATATCCTTGGTCTGCATATGCATCTGTCAGAGGTTGCTCTCTACCCTGTCTTCTCAACTTCATTCTCCGGATGCGTTCTAAAGCTTCTGCTTGGGCCTCTTCTCGAATTCGCTTTTCTTCTTCTTTGTGTTTCTTAGCAGTATTGAGTCGGCTTAGCATTTCCTCTGTGAGAGGTTCCTGATATAACTGGACTCTGCATCCGCTAATGTAGCTCGGAAGAATGTTGCCTTCTAATGTGGCTAGTTGTACTGCTCCACTTGTTGAGATTCTGTTTATAATCATGGGTCCATAGCCTCTCTTCTCTAGTTTCCTCGCATGTTGTTTCAACGTGTATACTAGTACTAGGTCGCCAACCTTCAAACCTTTATCCTTAACATGGGCGTCAAAATATGCCTTCTGTCGTTTCTTAGCTGCATATATCCCTGCAGCTGCCCTCAGTCTTGTCTCTCCTAATCGTTCAAGGTCAAATAGTCTAGAGGAGAGTTCATGACCCGTCCATTCATGCTCTTGTGCTACTTTCAGTGTAGGTATTAGGAAGTCCAACGATAGCACTGCATTTTGGCCAAATACCATCTGAAAGGGGGTGGCTTGGAGTATCGTTTTGTAGGCGACTCGGTATGCCCAAACAGCATGGTGTAGCTGTTTGTCCCAATCAGAGCGTTTATTGTTTACTAATTTTGTCAGTACATTGCATAAGATCTTATTGGTGCTCTCAGCCTGGCCATTAGCTTGAGGGTGATAGGGGGCAGACTTCTTATGTACTACCAAAAATTCTTGGAGCAGATTTTCAATAACTTCATTCAAGAAGTGAGTGCCTCTATCGCTAACTAGCTCTATGGGTAGCCCGTATCTAGTGAATACATTCTCAAATAAGAACTTAGCAGTAGTCTGAGCATTGTTCTTTGTCGTAGCTTTTACCTCTACCCACTTGGTGAGATAATCCGTGGCCACAATAATATATTCAGCATGTGAACCTTTGGCTGGGGGATTAATAGGACCTACAAAGTCTATTCCCCACTTAGAGAATGCACGACCACCCATCATAGGTTTCAGTGGCATCTCATCTTTGCGTATAGGATACTGAGTTCTTTGACACACATCACACCGTTTCACATAGGTATGTGCATCCATGTGAAGGGTTGGCCACCAAAAGCCCGCAAATAGTATTGACTTGATCACCCGATCTGGTCCAAAGTGTCCCCCTGCTACACCTTGGTGAGGAGTATCCAAGATTTTGAGATATTCACTCTCATGGACACAAAGTCTCAGGTAACCATCTTTACCACGCTTGTATAGATTATCACCAATGAGTGAATAATCCTGGGCTTCTTGTTCTAAACTCCTTTGCCTAGCCAGAGTCATGTCTGGAGGGAATGTTCTCGTTCTTAAGAAGGATACTAGAGGTTCACTCCAATCTAGCACTATGGACACTTGATAAAGAGTGGCATGTTCCACAGGTGGTTTAGTGCAGCAGATTGGGCATTCCTTGCACAACTTTTGGACATCAGCCTCCATAGTCGGCCAATGCACTCCGAGTCTCCTTAGTGTCTGTAAGGTTCGTTGCTTTGAGTAGTGTTGCTCTAATGCACCTACATGTGCTAAATGCAACCATTTAGTGTACTCATCCTCTTCTACACAACAATCCAAGATCCCTTGATCTGTGTGCTTGTACATACTTCCTGCCATGATGTGATACTTTTGGGCTTTTACTACCTCTCTATCCTGCGTGTTTATTACTGGGTGGTTAGGTCCGTATGTCAACACTGGTACCAATGGCTTAGCCCACTGCAGCACCACTTCCAAATTAAAGAAGTAAGCATCAGGAAGGTCATCTGACACTCCTTGTGGGGCTTCTCCCGATGTGAGCCTAGAAAGGTGATCTGCTCTCAAATGAGTCTTCCCTTTCCTTACCACAACCTCAAAATCATATTCCATTAGTAAGAGAAACCATCTTACTAATCTTCTTGTATTGCATGGCTTGTTTAGGAGGTATAGCAGTGCCTGATAATCAGTAAAAAATTTAAACTCATTTGCAAGCAAATAATGTCTAAACTTTTTAACCGCATACACCATGCCTAGTCCTTCTCTCTCCGTAGAGGTATAATTTCCTTCTGCTGCATTCAATTGTCTACTAGCATAGGCAATTGGAAGATCCATATTACCTTCATCGGTAGGCTGCGCGAGTACACACCCAATAGCATAATTGGATGCATCAACATGAACATGGAAAGGCTTATTCCAATCTGGTGTGGTCAAGATCGGTGCTGAACATAATCGCCATTTAAGCTCATTGAAGGAATTCTCACATTCATTAGTCCACTCAAAGTTAGTCAGAAGTCCGTACATGGGCTTTGCAATGACAGCATACATGTGAATGAACCGGCGGTAGTACCCACAATGCCCCATGAAAGCCTGTACTTCCTTGACATTCTTTGGCCTAGGTAACTCGGCTATGGCTCTCACTTTCTCTTGATCAGTGGATATGCCATTCTTTGACACTATGTGTCCTAGAATCTTGCCTTGCCTGACCATAAAAACGCACTTTTCTAGGTTCAGGCACACTTGATATTCTCTACATTTGTCAAAGATTTGTCTGAGTTCAGGAATATGGGTTTGCCTAGACCTGCTCTTTCACTAGCCTTGTCATGGTGTTGAGGGGCGGGTTCCTTTTGTGATTGTGCAATTAGATTCTCTATTCTTTCTAGGGAGGGGGGGCTGTCTGGTTCAGTGGAATTGGGCACATAAGCTTTCGATGGGGGATGGGTCATGTTTTTGCTTGCTTTATCTCTTTCTTGATTTTTTTCTTCCTTGGCAGATTTTTTTATTCCTTGGCAGATTTTTTTCTTCCTTGGCTCCTGAATCTACTAGGCCTTTAAGGAAAAGGGTCCTCTAGGCCATGATTAACTTCACTGATTCAGGACATGTTTCTATGGGTGTAGCTAGAATTATGAGACCCTTTCTTATATCATGGTCCGATTGGATGGCCTCTTTTACAACTAGACTTCCTCGTTTCCCTCCTCTACAAGGGTGGCTGCAACTCTCGAGTTCGTTTTCTCATTGGGACAATTAACTGCAATATGGTCAGGGTCTCCACAATAGAGGCATAACTTGTTATCCCTCCTTCTTTGTTTCTCTTGTGGTGTTAGAGGCTGTAACCTAGTTACATTTATTTGCATAGGTTTGGGCATAGACTTATCTCTAGGAGTGGGCTGGAAGGGTTTCCATTGGCAAGGTCTTATTTCTACTTGTTTTTCTTTTTTCCTTTAAAAAAGGCGGTTATCACATTGAATAGCTTGGTTGACATATTTTTTCAATGTCTTAACCTCTCGCATCATGAATAGAAAATCCTTTACATCATCTCTTAAAACCCATTCAAATTGTGTTATGAAACAGTCTTCATGCCAAGTGAGGTCACATATCGATTGTCCAAATTTAGATGCATAGGTAGAGGTAGTGCGGTTACCTTGATTTAGATTCTAGAGTTTTGTTTTTGCCACTTGACTCCTATCTACATCTCCAAATGTGCCGTCCAGTTCTTGAACAAACCCCTCATAGTCATGAACTACTGCCATACCCTTCTGCAAGATTGGGGCAAACCATGATAATGCTTGACCATAGAGCAAGGTTCCAATAAAATCGACCTTGGATGCATCTTGGACGTTGGTTCACTTGAATGCTTCCTTGATGTGCTTGAAGATTCGCGACTCATCCTTGTAGTTCTTGGATGACTCATCGAGAAAGACTCACTTGAATGCTTCCTTGATGTGCTTGAAGGGTCGCAACTCATCCTTGTAGTTCCTGGATGACTCATCCTACATGCACGGGATGTTCCATCTCAACTTGTGTCTCTCTATGAGTTAGGTCCTTGATTTGTTGTTGAAGACTTTGAAGTGATGCCACAATCTATTCATAAGCATTTTCCATGATGCCTAGTCTTGAATAGAAGCTACTGTTGCCAAAATGTTAGGGGAGCCTTAGATTGTGCTCTTTGACTACACTAGACAAGATTTTGGAAACGCACTTTTGATTACAAGAACACCTACGTAGGGAAAATGATATAAGAATATGTGACTGATACAAGACATCCCACAACGTGAGATTGATAGGTATGAATAACTCAACTAGAGATGATATAGAAGATCCCATAACCTGGGATCATAAGTATGAAACAAGATATCCAGATTAGAAGAACTCCCTTCTAGGAGATGAACTAGATACAAGAAAAATCTCAACAAGATATCGTATTACAAGATTACAAGATTACAAGAGGACAAGAGAGGATGTCTAAGAGCTAGAGTAGACAAGACTCGAACAAGGAACAAGACAAGAACTTGAACTGGAACTTGGAGAGTACTTACTTGAAGGTCACGACTCCTTGAGATCCCAAGATTTGTATTTGAAAGACTGAGAATGAATGTGGCCAAGCCCTCTTTATGTAGGATTTCAAGGGCAGTTCTCAAGGGCAGTTCTCAAGGGCAGTTGTGAACTTATGATGTCATCAATGATGTCACCAAATCAAACAAGACCTCGGAATGTCAAAATTTAGCAAATAGACAGTGGATCTTAGGGTTTTGGCACATTGTGGATGCAATGGAAGCATTGGTTTATCCTTTTTCTCAAGAAATCATGAGCTATTGGATTCACATAGAATCTCAAGTTTAGGATGGTTTCCTTTGCCAGGACAGATATCATCATCTACGTGAACTATGGATCCAATGCATCCATCACCTTGTTGATCTTGAGAATGTAATCATTGATGTTGCTACTAGGTGTCTTCCTCAGACTATTGTGTTCATTCTTTAGTTGAATCTTCATATATTTAATTGAAGTAGAGTATAACCTTCCTAGGGTTTCCCAAACTCTCATTGGCGTGTTTTTTTCTTGAACATTCCCTATCATTTCCTTGCTAAAATGACAAGATAGGACAAAGATAAGTCTCTACAAAGATAGATTATCCCCAAATCTAGGATTAACATCTGTTCCACTAACCAGTTCCCTCTTATCTAGATTTCTAATTTGGATGTTATTTTGTGAAATGGTTTATTTTTATTTACTCTTATATGGCTATGTGATAGAAGAGGATTGATGACTAAAATTTACCTCCTAGCTCCAAAAGTACCAAATCATATGATAAAGCTGCCTTCCTTGTTCACTAGGAGACCTATCTTGAGTTGTGTGTTTTAACTGGAATCAACAAATCCTTTTCTTCCTAAGCTTTAATAGATCCTTTTGGTGCTCTTTGAGTGTCCTTGTGTGTGAAAGTTTCCCTCATACTAATGAGATGAAAAATTTCATTTTCCCAATATAGCTTGAAGCTATAATGTATTCAAAGGTAAATCCAAAGCTACCTCTACTTGATCATTATCGAAAATACTATGGAGTGAACCGAAACTCATCACACCTAAGTGTGATAGGGCATTTATTGAGCGATATGATGGGGACTCAAAGTAAAATTTCAATGCACACATTCTCTAAATTTATTGGATCCATGTTTCATGATAGTCCAATTATCAACGTGAAGTTCTTCCATTTCTCCTACGGTTAGACCTTTTTTTCCAACATGTATATATATTTATGTATGCATGGGTGTCTTTATGTATGTATGTAGTTTTTTATCTATGTATTCTTTTGTATTTATTGTCATACTTTCTATATTCTGTTCTTCATTTTTTTCCAAGTATGCTCATTTTCTCGTGTGTGCTATTACTCATGCATTCAGGTTAACGTTTTGTTTCTAAGAGCAGAAATGGGTGTGGGGTGGTCATCATTTTATAGAATGCATTTTTTGAGAAAGAATTTTTGAATGGGGGTAAAGTGATCCGGTTAAGAACTTTAATTTTTTGTTTTATTTTCCTTTGAGCGTTCGTGACCAGGAAATGTAAGCGAGAAATGTAGAGGGCGCGTTGACCTTGAATGTAAATTTTCTTACCTTTTGGGATTTAGAAATATTGTTTTCTTACATTTGTTTTCAAATTATGTGAGCTTATTATATAGAGGTAGCGCTGCTTTTGACCTGATCTTGAAGAATACAGACGAGATAGATCTTCTTTGTGTCTCTTGATTCGGGGGGACCTCAAAAGCTAATATCCAGGATGGATATGATATAAAAAAAAATCCATTCAGAAAGAATTTAGTGCAATTTCTTGGCAAATAACTTGAATTTTTTGAAGATGCAAAGACCAGGAAAAATGATACTCCATCTTTGATGACACCAAAAGTTGATTTTAAAGAAAAGTAGATCTCGCAATCAAATTTTTGAGTGGGTGGGCTACAAGGTTTTGATATTAATATGCGCAAACTTGGAAGGACGAGAAACAAATGGTACCGTTTATTTTAAGGTAAAATGTTGATGCTAGGAAGAGTTAGTTCTGCATGCAAAAATGATTACTTAAGGAATGTCAACCAAGGAAGCCTCTACATGGATAGAGAATGAATACAAGACCAAATCTCTACACAAAGATTCGCTTATTCTACTCATTTTATTTTCTCATAAAATGAACATCAGAAAAATACCCAACCTTACGAACTCCTTAAATCATGTAATCCAGAAACATAAAACTTACATTATGTCCTACGTTTTTTTATGTATGGCAATTTACTTGTGTGATTTTATCGCACAATATGCAGATTCTGCAAGCCACATGTCGTCCGTTGCGTCATAAACGGTACAGTGCTGAAAAATAGAACTATTAGTATTCGGTTATATTCAGAATTACACATTAATATACATTTCATAAACAGTTTTTTATGTCTTTGAACGATTAGCTCTTGTTTTGAGTTCCATATTTATAACGCCATTCGAAGAGAAAAATTGTGCATGCTTTATGCGGATTCAATTTTCCTAGTACATATTGAGTAATATTCTAGAGGGATTCATGTTGCATTTAGGACTCTGGAATATGAGGCAACAGATATTTATGAGCGTGTAATCATAATATTTTCACTAATCCGTATTCATGTTTAGAAAATGGTTTTGTGAATAATTAGTTTTATGGTATGGCGCTTAGGAAACAGCATTAAATAATATTCCCTCGTGTTGCAAAATGAAAAATTATTCGGTTAATGATGGAACATGTATTCAATTCCAGATATTATTACTACGTCAGAGATATTATTATTGAATTCTTGTATCTCTGACGATTATTCCATTGTTATTTGCGACAATGAACACAAACACATCATCACTAAATACTCTCTCTCTCTGTCTGTGCTTCGTCTCTCTGTGCAGAAAATTGGTTATGTTTCATGAATATGCAAAGAAGAGGAATGTTCGGTGGCCATATAGTGCCCTCTCGAGCTCGAAATGAAGTTACTTATGTGTCCCTTCTCGCTGTGCACCCTTCCATTGATGAATATCAAGGTTTCAGCGGATTCTTAGGGTGTTCGTACCTCTCTCCCTCATTCAAAAATTTAAGAGAGACAAGAATATTCAATATAGCTTCGTAACTCTACGTTTCTTAATAAGATAAAGTCCCAGGAAGATTGTAAGAAAATCGCCTCCTTCAGACATCACAAAGAGCTACCATATGTCAACAATAAGCTGAAAATGAAGTGGGCTCCGCATGATGGGGATGCGAGGTTTATCAACCTCCTCTATAACTTCATGTAAACCTTGTAAGGTCCATAATGAAGGCTCTGGAAGATTGTCGGAAAGAAAATTAGACTTCAAAAACATATAAGTTGGATGCATGCTCTACTGGGAGAAGCGTTCAGTTGCTCCGCCTCTTTGGAACGCCATGAGAGGGGAGGTCCTATGGAATATCTAGCAGGAAAGGTGTGCTTGCAACTTCAGTGACTCCCCCACAACGTGGTCGATTGAGAAATCACTATTCCTCCTTGGCAAAAAGATTGCTAATTGTAAGAAATCCCCGCTGTGGGGAAGAAGGAGGTCAAGCGAATGGGAAGAACAGGCGCGGGGTTGGATCAGGCCCCCTCTGGTGTGCACCGTTCTCGCTGTCCGGCGAGCCGCATATGCACGCTGGGCCCCTCCCCCTCTCACTCTGTGGTGTGTGGCGATCGTCGTAAGGCCCCTACCCTCGGGCAAACGTGCATACGCGTGAGACCATAGGCATCGGGAAAGAGACAAATCAGATACAGCGCTGATACACGGAATCGCTGTGCATACAAATCTCAATGATACAACAGAAATGAAACTGAAGTCCTCCAATAAAATATCAATGATACAAATATGCCCGCTACAGTGCGGATCGGTGGTACAATAAAACCGCTACAGTGCGCTATGGTGATACAATATATATGCCGCCGCTACAGTGGAGATCGGCCGAATATAAACTAGACCTCCCGCTACAGTGCAAGAAGGTCTAGCTTATATTTGGCCGATCTGCACTGTAGCAGCGGCATATATATTATATCACCATACCGCACTATAGCGGTTTTATTGTACCACACGACCCGCACTGTAGCGGGCATATTTGTATCATTGAGATTTTATTGGAGGACTTCAGTTTCATTTCTATTGTATCATTGAGATTTGTACGCACAACGATTCAGTGTATCAGCATTGTATCTGATTTGTCTCTTTCTGGATGCCTACGGTCTCACGCATATGCCACGTTCGCTCGAGGGTAGGGGCCTTACGACGATCGCCACACACCAGAGAGTGAGAGGGCGAGGCACTGAGTGTGTAGATGCTGCTCGTCGGATAGCGAGAATGGCGCACACCAGAGGGGGCCTGATCCATTCCCGCTTCTGTTCTTCTCGTTTGCTTGACCTCCTTCTTCCCCACACCTGAACCTGACGTGAAGCGAGGCGGTTGCGCGGTGATCCTCAACACATCACCCACTCCTTGAGAAGACAAACAGGAACCAGCATCTTAAGTTATTTGAATTATTTGCATTGATTCCATGCACTTTAAAGAAAAAGACTGTTTTATTGCCTGACTTTGATCATCCACTTTTTGCATCAGTTTTAATCATAAGGGTGTGCACTTTTCCAATGACGCATAGATTAAGAATCTACTTCTTAGCTTAGATCATAAGAAGAGGAAAACGAAAATGAAGAAAATGATTGAGGAACAGTTTAGGAGATATGAAGAGTGAATTAAGGAAATAGAATTTAACATGAATGAATCTATAAAATCGAAGTTTGGTATTGTGATGAACCTAATGCAAAATGTAAATGCAATATCTAACACTATTCAGCTAATGGGCATAATCATTAAAGATGCAAAGGAAGTAGCAGCATTGAAATATAAGGTTGACTTTTTGACTAATCAAGTTAAAGACCTACAAACATCGAAATGTGATAATGAGCATGAGGTAAAAGTCCAAGGCATATTTGCACACAAACACTTATTAGGTCTTAGAAGACCCACGCCTAGAGTGATACCTAGGAACTCAAGTTGGTTTGAGAAGAGACCTATACGTTGCTTTTGGTGTGAGAAGTTTGGACATATGTTCTGGGATTGTCTAGCATATGAGAGTGCATGCAGACATAGACTTGTAAGTGATCATGAAGGAAAAAGTTGCAAATACCAAGAACAATTACCTTTGAATTTGAATGTAGGAAAAGGTGGAATGAGAGAATATTTTGAGGAGACTAAAACGAGATCAATGTCAATTCAAAAGATATGGAAACCAAAAACTCATGAAGATAATAGATCTGAGGAACAAACAAAAATGACATCTATTGAGATTCAAGAGAAACCAAATGAAGAAACCAAAGGTAGACAAATCAAGGTTGAGAAACATAATATTGAACAAATATTGAGAGAACAAATGGAAATTGATCAGAAAAAAGAATCTGATAGAAAAATTAAAGAGAAATTAAAGAAAGATCAAAATTTATATGTTTCATTTGATCCAAAAAATTTAACTAATGAGAATATTTTTTATCAAGAGAAAGTTACCAAATTACAGTCTCAATTAAACTTTGATAAACAGATTGAACTAGAAAAGAGTAAAGAAGAAACTCTCGAAGATATGGAATCTGGCAAGCAAGTTAACAAAGTAGAGAAACAATTGCTTGATGATATTATCAAGCAAATCGAGGGGAGTGTTAAGACAACTTCAAAGACTTCTAAGAGTTTGAAGAAGAATAGGAGTACAAATCTAACTTTTCAAGAAAGACATATTTGCAAACCTTGAATAATGATTGATGAATAATCATAATAAAAATGCATGAGAATGATCAGGAGCTATTGAGTGATAAAGATTGATGATAATGCGTGATGGTGATTGATGAAGATGCATGATGATCATTGATGAAAACGCATGATTGATAGTGATGATTGATGATGAAAATGATGATGATTAATGGTTTATGGTGATTGATGGATGATGATTGTTGATGTTGACTGATGATGATGATTAATAATGATTGATGATGATGAAAGATGGAAGATGATTATCATTAATGATTTATGATTAATGAATGATTAGTGATTGATTGATGATGGTTGATGATTGATGATGATGAAGTTGATGATGATAATGATGATGATTAATGAATGATGATTGATTGATAGTGATTAATGATAATGATGATGAAAGATAATGATTGATGCTGAAAATGATTGATGTTGATTGATGATGATGATTATGATGATGATGATTATGATGATGATGATGTTGGAGGATGCTCATGATACTGAGGTTGATGCTGATGAGGAATGATAGACCGTGAAATTGAAGAGAACTTGGATGAATCAATGATGAAGATGGACTTAAATGATCAGGTGAAATGTTTCTGATTTGAAATCTGTTTTCTTTCTGATAGAGCATATGCATTGCATTTGAGTGTATGATAAAGATATGTATGAATTTAAGAAAATCATATTGAAAGAAGATAGCAAATATCTATTATGGGTTCGCATGAAGCATGAGCGACTAGAAATTATTTCAATAAAATTATTTAATGGACTAGAGACTTTTGAGAGTGAAAGTTTGGGAATGTGATGGCATGCTTAGAGTGAATGCATGTATATGCTGATAGATTTTAACACTTAGTAAGTGGGATTCTTTGGGTCCTACTATTTGCTTCCTGCGAGATCTTACCTCCATATATGTCCTGATTTATGAGAAAACTTCATAGTCAAGCCAGCTTATATGTGCCTGCATGTTGTTAGTGCGCTATGATGGGCTAGTAGGCAGGTGAAACCACCTTGGTCGTGTGATTAAGGCCACGAGCCGTAGCTAGTTTCATCGTAGGCCTGCCCTATTGGTTGTCATGCACCTGCATGGATCTGTAGGCGGGTGGAATCACTCTGGCGAGATGGTCAGAGCCACGAGATGACGTTGATTTCATGTAGGTCTGACATTGTGTATATCGTGCACTATGTCGGGTCGGCAGAAAGGTGGGACAAACTTGGCCGGGTGGACAAGTCCATGAGTCGCACCCGATTTTGACATAGGCTAATTTGTAAAATAAAGATAAAAACAATAAATGTTGAGCTAAGATGAAGTGGAAAATAAAGAAAAAGAAAAATAAAAATAAACATTAAAAAGAAAAAGAAAATATCCAATGGAGAGTTGGACAGTAGGAGATAAATAGTGGGAATCAAGGTATATTCTACAAACTAGGTTAGTAGAAACTCTGTATATGCTAGTATTTAGGATGAGTTGCTGGATCTAAACCAGTTGAACAAACAAAAGATCTAGAAAGCTAAGAGTTTATTCATGTGATTACTTGTCAGATTGCAGACGCAGAGATAAACTATGATGTTTGTAAAGCTTGAATCTGCATAATTTTCTAAAAATTTATACTAATCTTTATAAAAGTGCATGGAGTGCATGCGATCACGCTTTGATTTTTGAAAAGAAAAAGATAAAAAGTAAACATAGTTTTCAAAAGAACCCTGATAAGCTTCTGTTGAACCTTGCATGTTGGCCCATCGGGATGATGTGCAGGTTTAGTAGGGGCAAATGTCGGGATGAAATCCCGCAGGGAAGTGTGTCTATTTTTTTTCCCAAGTTGATTGATTTTATGCGTTTTTGTGTGATGTTTTCACTGAGAAAATGGTAAAAATTATACATATTTTGACCAATTTGATTGACTCTGCAATGCAAAACCATGTTAGAGATGTATGTTGGACCTCTGTGTGCAAACAACTTACTTTGGACCCATGAAAACTGTTGAAGGCAGGGAAATCTGGAAGATAAATAATTAATTTGAATTATGAAAAGATTGTTAAACTTAGATATTATCTAGTTGGATGTCTATTTTTGGTGAGTCGGATTTTAATAGACGGTTATGTCCAAGTTCGTGGGCATTTCATAAGAAGACGAAGAAGTTATATCAAGGGCATGTGAGAATTGAAGGTGTTCGAGGAAAAAAATGAAGAGAGGTCAGCAGAAACAAGAGCGCAGCATGTGAGTTGAAGTAGTGAGGATGTTTGCCCTATAAAGAATGTAACTCTGAACCATATTCTTGTATTTGGCAACGTTACACTCTCAGTAATTCGAAACCTCCGACATAATTTTCCTAAATGCATTCTTTCGAATACGTGAAGTGTGAATAATAAAAGTTTTCTGCACAGACATTTATAGAACTCTAGAGTGTGATTTTGTAAATTGAAAAATTTTGATTTCTGGCGACGTTAAGTATTCTGATTCAGTAGAAGTGCAACGATACAAATGAAAACTAATTTGATCAATGGTAGAGTCTCTATAGATGAAGACTAGTGTGAGAAGACTAGTTTGTCTAATGTTGGAATGAGCACAAAGATCATCAACATAGACTTCTAAATTCTTCCTCAGGAACTCCTTAAATACATGGCACATCAACCTCTGGAAGGTTGTTAGTGCGTTGGTAAGCCCAAATGGCATTACTCTAAAGGCAAAAATGCCCCATTCCGTGGCAAAAGCCGTCTTATGCTGATCTTCTGGAGCTATGGCTACTTGATTGTAGCCCGAAAATCCATCAAGGAAGCTGTACACTTCCTTGCCTGCTACTCTTTCTAAGAGATGTTCTGTGATGGGAAGTGGATAGTTATCTCGAATTGTGGCTGCATTGACCTTCTTCAAGTTAATGCATACACGCAGCTTGCCATTCTTCTTGGGCACCACAACAATGGGGGATACCCATTCAGTGTGCTCAATTTCATAGATAAATCCAGCTTCAACTAGTCTATCTATCTCCTCTTTGATCTTGGCAGCATAATTATCATTATATGTGTATGGCTTTTGCTTAGAAGGCTTGTCATCTATGGTCATGGGGATAGTGTGTGAGCATATGTCTGGATCAACACCCTTCAAATCCTTGTAACTCCAAGCGAATACATCTCTGTATTCTCTCAGCAAGGCTATTAGCTCTTGTTCTTCCTCTTCGGTGAGGTCATGGCCTATGTACGTGCATCTCTCTTCTCCCTCTTCCATGGCTACCACAATTTTCTTTGTGGTTTCTTTGTTATCATAGGCTTCTCCTGATTGTGCCTCTCGTTTAGGCATTCTGATCATGACTCTCCTGTCATCTATCTCATACTTCTTAAAATTTTCTGGGACCTCAAACAAAGATTCTCCTTCTTCTTGTGTGACTTCTCTCTTCTTTCTTTTCTTTCCTTCTTCCTTAGGAGTTACATGCGTGGCTAGCCTTACATCATTTGTAATCCCTCCATGCCTCTGGGGTTGAAATTCTACTTCATAGAAGTATTCTTCATCTGATGCAAAAGGTGGGTCCATAATGATCGACTTTAGATCGGAGTCACTTGCCTCCTCAATTGCATCAGGGCTAGGTTCGCACTCTTCTAATACTGCCTCTCCCATGATTGGCTCTAAGGAAAAAACTGAAATGTCATAGCCATCCTCATCAGAGTGGGGTGTCCATTGTTCCTCATTGATGGCTACATCCATTGTTGCTAGGATTTCTGCCTAGCCATGGGGTTCAAATTCTTCGTCAGGAAATACTACAGGTGCATAGGCTGGGTCTTGAATTGATCTATGTGTTCCTTTTGCACCTACTTCTCTGGCTTTTTCTCTCTTCTCTTCTTCTACTGCTACTTTGCACATCCATAAGTGGGTGTCTTCATGCATCCATGAGGATCCTGACCCTATGGAATGCACCGATTCTGTATCATCTTTGGCTCTATGGATGGGATTCCATTGGATGGGAGGGACATCTCTATGAGAGTAATCTTTGAGATTCACTTTGGTCGTAACACCTAGGTGCTGCAGGTACAAAGAATTGGTTCCCCAATCCTGTACCACTTGCAACTGTCGCATAAAGGGTCTTCCCAAGATCATCTCATAGGCATGATTTTTGCTGAAGTCACATATAGCAAATGTATGCTCAAACTGGACACCACAGGTGGTGAGAGTTATTCCTTCTAGCAATCCTAAGGGTCTCTCAATATGACCATCGGCCATCTGCAATTTCATTCTCGTTGGCCTGAGTGCTCGCTTGCCCCAACGCTTCCATAGGGAAGTGGTGGCAATTGCAACTCCTGCACCTGAGTCCAAAATTGCCTTGGTGGTGTACCCCTGGTAGGTAATGGGAAGATAGGTGTTCCCTTCTTCACCTTCACACATGTCTCCTATCTTATCCAAGGGTATTTCTGGCACTCTCCTCTGGGATCCTACCTGGGAACGAGGTTTTGCTATCTCGGGCACTTGATTGGCTACATGTTTCCACACTTCTGGTCTAACCTTAAGTAGCTCTTCCAAAGTGAGATTGCACTGCACTTTGGTGTTCTTCACTACCTCTGTGTTCCTAGGTATGACTGAATCTTCGTTTCTTATCATGACTGTAGGTGCTCTCATACACGTGGACTTTGCTTCCCATGGGCCTGTGAAATGGGGTAGTTCTTGTAAAGAATTAGACTCGAAGTCTAATCTTTCTTGAGATTGGGTACTCTCCTGCTCTCCATAAATGGAAGGAAGGTCTTGTGGGAATTGATTGTGTGTGTCATCCACAAGTTCAATGGGAGGAGGAACTTCACTCTCTTTAGCCCATTTCTCTTCTTGACTCTCTCGCAAGAATTCTGGTGTGTATTGATTCATAGAAGAAGAGGTGTCTGGCTCCGTAGAGTTAGGCACGTAGGCTTTCTGGGTAGGAAGACCTGCTCTTTCACTAGCCTTGTCATGGTGTTGAGGGGCGGGTTCCTTTTGTGATTGTCCAATTAGATTCTCTATTCTTTCTAGGGAGGGGGGGTTGTCTGGTTCAGTGGAATTGGGCACATAAGCTTTCGATGGGGGATGGGTCATGTTTTTGCTTGCTTTATCTCTTTCTTGATTTTTTTCTTCCTTGGCATATCTTGCAATTATGCCCTCTAACTTCTCTAGAAGTCCATCCAAGTGTAATTGCGTCTTGGCTGAGCCCGAGTAATTGAAAAGGCGACTGGCTTCAAACATAGTCTGAGCCAATGCGACCATTTTCGCGCAAAGCTTGGTTCTTTCTATATCTAGGTCAGCTCTAGGGTAGCACTTGTCATGATCCGTGACATTTGGCCCTTCTTGGATTCTGGCCTGATATGCTTTACGCATCATTTCTATGTCTTAAGGAGTGGGATCAGCTAATACTGATCCTGCTTGGGGTGGTGGGTGGGTTACGTGGGGTGTATTAGAGGGTGGAGGGATGGAGGGTGATGGGGATGGTAGCGGTGGGAATGTGTGAGAGAGCGGTTGAGATGTGATCTCTATGATTTTGGCCTTGGTTTCTCGTAGACTTTCCTCAAGTTCACTCATCTTCTTTGCCCATTGCCTTTTCATACGTTCACGGCTATCTCTCCAAGCTCTTGTTCTCTTCTTATTTTGGCTCTCAATATCGCTAGCGTCTGGGCTCTTTTCTTGGCTTACCCCTTGGTTTTGCTGCACTGCTTGAGCTCTAGTGACTACCTGTACGGGTGCAGTGGAAGTGACACTTCCTGTGGAATCTACCACTAACCCAATAACATTAATGGGAGTGATTTTTGGCATATTATTAGGATTCTTAGGGCAGTCTTGTAAGAGATGCTCCTTTCCACACTCTTGGCAAAAGCCTTGAGTTGTTACTGACTGGGGTTGCATAGGTGGAGGTAAGGGACAATCACGAATAAGGTGATCTCCCTGACATCTGTAGCACGGTCCTCTTGGGAATGGAGGTCTTACCTGCCTAGGTTGGGGTCTTGAGTTAGGGTTTGTATACATTACGTTGGTGTACTCCGGTTCCCAACTGGGTTCATTTGGCTCTTCACTATAGTAGGACTCACCATGTTCAGGAGATTGCATGTAGTAAGCATGGGGACTATCGACATGTGTAGAATCAAAGCTATGGTCACTTGGATCACTTTCTGAAAGCAATGGTGTTACAGGGACTATAGCTCTATTCTGGTTTTCTTCTGCAGCGGCATACTTTACAGGGATCACGTTGGATGGAGCTGGAGGTTGTTGGGCTAACACAAGCTGATGCCTTTGCTGGGCTTGATATTGTGGTTGGTAGGTTTGTTGAGGCCTAGCATACTGCTGTGGTGGATATTGGTTCTGGTATCTTCCTTGTTGAGGGTATGGTTGTGGGTACGTCTGTCTCACGGTTTGCTTATTGTAGGGACAATCTTGCGCGGTGTGATTGGTGTATCTTCGTTCTATGGTGAAGTATTGGCTACTAGGATTAACTTAGGGTTGAGCCATAATGGGACAGACATTCACCATATGCTCGCCTCCACAAGTGTAGCACCGCTTAACTGGGGCAAATCTCGGAATTTGTTTGCTAGAGACACCTAGTTTTTGAGCTACCTTCTCTGCAAGTTCCTCAATTGATGTGGATTGCGTGGAAGAGAGGCTAGAGGCACTATCTGAATCTTTGTATATCTTGGAAATCTCTAACTCCTCCCCTAGGTTATCCTCAATGTCAATACACATGCGTACACACTCTTCTATGGTCCTAGGGTCCTTCAAGTACACATATGATTTTAATTTGGTACTTAGCAGTCCGTCCAAGAATAGAGCCACTTGCTTAGCTAGTGTGGGTAGCTCAAGGACAGGGCATCTCTCCAAGTATTGCCTAAATCTTCTTCCTGCAAGTCTCACGGTTTCTTGAGGGGTTTGCTTGAAGCTGTGAATCAGTGAGGAGGTATTATGTCTTATGCCACTCTTAGAGAATTCAATAATGAAAGCCTCTAGGAGTTGGTCTATGCTCCTGAATTGTCTCTCATTCAATGGTTGGAACCATGTGAGGGCTGTGTTCCTAAGGGTTAGACCAAAGGCATTATATTGTGTGAATACGTCCTCCACTTGTTCTGCTCTCAAGACCTCCCTAAACTCTGCCACATGATCGTATGGGTCTCTTGTGCCATCGAAGTAATTTTTCATGGACTTGACTAACTGAGTTGGTCTCAAAATCCTGGTGTGTTCTCTAGGTCGTGGTAGAGGGAAGTCTTCCATATTCCTTTGATTTCTTGGGGCTCTATGTACCTCAGGGTCCACTCTAATTGTTTCCATCCTCGTTCTTTCTCTGCCCCCTAGGTTAGCAAAGCTTACTTCTGGCCTATCTCTACTTCTGTCTCTTTGAGTTCCATGAGCTTGGGGTGTTCCCGCTCCAGGGTGACCATAGGACACATTTGATCTTGGTTGGGGGAAAATAATTTCACCTTTCCAAGTGTAAGCATGCCTATCATTTTCTGTCACCACAAAGATCCTCTCCGAAGCGTGATCTAAGTAGGTCACTCTGCCTGGGCTATCAGGATCCTTCAACTCATAGATCATGATTGTTCCTATATCAATTTGCCGATAAGATTTATATCTCCAAAAGGCTTCGTTAGTTTCTCGGTTCAGAAGCAGATCTATGCTCCTATTATCTTGGGGAATCCATTCTGGTGTGATAATCCTAGTGAGAACAGATTTGCCTCGGGGGGTCCTTGGTTCTTCACCCATGCTTCCCTGCTCTAGGTCACCTAAGTCCGTTCCTGGGATCTCATTCCCAAATTCGTCAGTCCTATCTAGATGACTAGTGACTACATATATTGTCCCTTCCTTGTCTAAGTACGCTCCGTTTTCGAACTTGACAGCTGGGCGCTCTAGTCCAATAGATTGGTCAGGGTTTTTAATCTGGATCACGGATCTTCCTAGACAGTCCTCATAGATGCTAGCACCTAATCGGTTGGTCCTAAGGTATCCCAGCTGCGTCTTGTACGGGCCTTCTACCCTGTGCAAGTATGGCACTCCTGAACTTCCTGTAGGTCTGTCCATGCCTTCAAGAGACATCTCTGATTCACTAGTCTCAGAGCTAGGGTAATACGAATGATGGCTCAACTGCTGGGCCCAAGACCTCGCAGTATGATTGACACTAGCCTCTGAAGACCTAAGACTTTGTCTATCTCTCCCTAGATGTCGCCCTGATCTAAGGTTCATAAGCCTGATTGAATAACCCAAATTTGCCCAAGTACAGCCTCGTTGCAGAGTCCTTTAGTATCAGTTAATTGATTCTTTTTAGTTGATTACCGTGTTGACATTCTTGTCTGATATCACGTCGTAAGGTATATTTGAGTGTAGTTCCGCACTTCAAGTTGATCGTTCCACGTTAAGTTCTTTTCCTTTAAAGTTCTGGACAGTACAAAGATTATGTTCTTAGCTTGAACTTGAAAGTTTAGGTATTCCTCAACTTGATAATTGCCTATCGTCGCCCTGACTTACTCCTACCTCTAGTCGTTCTTAGCCTAAGCTAGGAATTGACGAAGGGGAGTTGAGAATATTCTGACCTTTCTTGCTGATCCTTGCTCTTTAGTGCTCGAGAAGTTGATTCTCAAGCTTGCACAAAGCCCTTGCTTGGACGCTCTCAGTTGCTTCTCAATAGACCTGCATCAGTCCGAAGATTAGCTCCAGACTTAAACTCAAATGACAGACTAGACCGCTTTCATGCATGTGACTCACCGACCAAATTATCTCTTGCCTTTATAAAAAATATTCCCAAGGATCCCTCAGTTTTCCTACCTCGGGTATGGTTAAATTCTAGAAACCCTATCTAATAATCCTCACGAGCTTTCCGACAAAACAAGAATCACAGCAATTGGATTTCGTATGAGGAAGTTATGTCAGTTCAGGCTTCAGGGATTAAAACAGGTTCAAAACAGTTTAATCAAGCAGGCAGAAATTCTTGAATTACTTGGGTTGCGGCCTCAACATGCAATGCTAAACCCTTAAAAGTTCCCAAAACATTAGACCACTATTTTTTTTGCCCTTAAAAATTGGCCAAATTTGCCCTTCTATCACGTTCGCAAGTTCTGTCAGTCGCAATTGACAGGTCAGTCGCGATTGATGTGTCGATCGCAATTGACAGGTCCGTCGTGGCTGTCAGTCGCGATTGATGTGTCGATCGCGATTGATGTGTCGATCGCGATTGACAGGTTCGTCGTGGGTGTCAGTCGCGATTGATGTGTTGATCGCGATTGACACGTGCCTCGAAAAGTCAATCAGTCGTGGTCAAAGGGTCGTTGACTCTGTCAGTCGCGATTGATGGGTCAATCGCGATTGACAGGTCAGTCGCGAGGGTCTGTCCGTCGTGGTCAAACAATCGTTGACTGTTTCGGTCGCGATTGACAGAGCCGTCGTGGGTTGTCAGCCGCGATTGATGGGTCGATCGCGATTGATGACTCGATCGCGATTGACACGTGTCACGCGTATGCTCTGTCCTTCGTGGTCAATCGGTCGTTGACTCTGTTGGTCGCGATTGACAGAGCCGTCGTGGGCTGTCAGTCGCGATTGACTGGTCGATCGCGATTGACAGGTCTGTCCGTCGTGGTTTGTCGATCGCGATTGATAGAAATCTGATGAATTTCAAAAATCTAAACACAGTTTTGGGAAGCTCTAGGCCTGTAGATCATGGTTTTGCACTTTGTTTGGCAAATGGAGCATTTTTTCTGTCAGTCGCGATTGACAGAGACCGGCGACACAGAGACAGTTGCCAAGATTTCCGTACCTGTGCGAAGTGCTGGAGAAGATGATGCAGCATGTACCTGCAAGACAGCTCAAGAAACATGCAAAAACAGCACACACAATATTGCTCTCTCGCTCTCTCTCACAAGTGGAATGAGGGAAATGGAAGAAGGAAGGAAATATAGTCAAAAAACTGAAATTTTCGCGATGATGGAGAGGGAGGTGGAAGATGGTGATGATGATGATGGTGATGAAGGAAACAAAAGGAAATAGATAAAAGTGAAGAAAATACCTATAACTCCAACACTTCAACTCTACGTCTTACCATCACACGCTCGTCCTCAAAGCTCGATCCCCGGCAACGGCGCCAAAATTTGGTGTAGCTCAGTGATGAGTAGCACCTCCTTTAATGTCAATTCGGGAAGACATGAGAATGGTATGAAGACCTCGAGCAAGTGAAGGCACAAATGCGTGAGTGAGAAGCACACAAACATGCATACACATACACACACACGCGCACACACAGTAAGACAAAGAGTGAGAAGCAATGGAGTTCTTAGATTACTTTCAAAAAGTTCTTACAAGTTCAAATCACTTACAAGCTAACCTCAAAAATGAGCTCTCTAGCTCTATTTATAGTTTTTGACTAGGTTTTGGCCCTGTCCAGACCTAGTGTCCGGCCTAGTTAAAAATTAGGTTCCAGGGCCAATTTGAGGGCTTAAAGGGAGTCTAAAAAATACGAAAATTGATATGTAGGTACTTCTAAGGCTCCTCAAGCTCAAGGACTCCTTGGCTTGCACAAAATGGAGCTACAAAAATACCGAAATGGTATTTACAATGGTTTTTAGTGATTAAAACCACTATTTGTGTAGGGATTTTCTCTGTTGGTTTGTCGTACACATCTTTGAGATCCCTACTTGCTCTCTCTTCTTGTGTGCTCCACTCCTTGATGTCTGAAAAATTTAGATGGCCTACTTGCTAGATCTTCTTTGGCTACTGTGTCTGCTTGTGCTATCTCTTCGTTCGGACCCTCTTTGTCTTGTGGCTCCTTCGGTTCCCTGACTGCTGCCAACAAATTCAATTACCAATATACATAAATAAAACGAGGTAATATTTTCCTTCTGAGTGACTATTTGTATATAAACTCTTGTGAAATAAACTTCTGTTTCATGTAGGATGACCAAGTTAGAGATGTTTAAAGAAAGGGTGATTGCAGATGACAAGTTCAAGTGGTTTCTAACTTTATATTGGTGAGATGTTATTGTTTCAGTTACTTTTTTTTCCTTGTATATATGTGTATGTATGTATATATGTCCATATGAAAGGACTACATGGGTTGGGCATATAACACGTAAGAGAATGCATAATTAAGAAAATTAAGTAGACCAAAAATCTCGTACCACTAATAAGATTACATGTGATGTATAAGGACTGAGATTATGAGTAAGATTAGAAGATAGATTAGAACTTTCGAGAATAAGACTTAGGAAGGTGAAGGGAAGACCTAGACGAAGTATCTGTATATACTAGTGTTTATGAGCACTTGATGAGTGAGACACTTCGACTTCTGCTCTTGATCTCTCATCTGACCCGATCTTCAGACACATTATATCTTGAGAAAAGAGTTCTTACCAGCCAGCTATCTATGTGTACATGTATGTGTCGTTGGGCACTACGATGAGCTAGTAGGCCAGTGGAACTACCCTATTCGGATGATCACGGCCATGAGCTGATGCTAGTTGTGTCGTATGGCCTAACCTACCTGTTATTATGCACTCATGCGGGTTGATAGGCGAGTGGAGTCACTCTGACCGGGTGGTCAGAGCCATGAGCTGACATTGATTTCGTATGAGGCTAACATTGTGCATCGTGCGCTATGCCGGGTCAGTAGATGGGTGGGCTAAACCTGGCCAGGTGTTCAGGTCCCCGAGTCGCATCCAATTTCCGCATAGGCCGATATGTGTGGATAAATAAATAAAGATAAAAGCAAAAATATAAAGGCTGAGCTGGGACAAAGAATTAAAATAAAGAAAAATAGAATAAAAATAAGAGAAAAATAAGAAACGATCTGATGGAGTTTTGGATGATGGGAGATCAATAGGGAAGCCAGAAGCGAGTCTCATAAATTGAGTTAGTGAAGATTGGTAAATGCAAATGCTTCGGATAGGCTACTAGATCTGACAGGGTCGAGTTAATGAGAGAGCTGAGAAGTTTTTGGTTTACTCATGTGATTTCTAGTCTAAGTGCATTAGTTTATTCTTATATGTTATTATATGGGATGCTTTTGTCAACCTTCTTCTCTTAATTTATGCCAAGTTTAATGCATATTCAGATTTCATGCATCCAGTTGAAATTTCTTTAAGTAATGTTTATCTGCCATGACTACTTGATGCTCGCTTGTGTTTAATGTCATGTATGCAGGTTGGTGCATCAGGAGGATGCACAGGTTTAGAGAGGGTGGATGTGGTCGAGAGTCGACTGCATCTAAACTCGCAAACCATTTTAAAGTATCAAATTATATTGATGATGCGAAGCCAACAGAAGAATTTGACCGAAGAGCCATGAACACCAAATCTTATGAAGAACATGGCTAAATCTCAATTTGGTGATTTCTTACCATAAATTCCTTAGTTAAAGCATATTGAAGAAATGTATGATATTACATGAAATTATCTATATGTAAATGCATGTGTCCTATATGTTAATGTGTGTGTATTCATGCATGCGTGCATATAATAATATAGGATCTTAAGTATGCAAACGTGTATGCTCCATGAGCATCCATATATGTGTAAGTAAATGAGCTTGTGTGCACATAAATGTGCATGAAAATACATAAGAATGAGTATGATTTAAGAGCACTATGCCTCATGTGTATGTTGCATTTAAAGAATCTAAATTCATACGAATGTGCATGAAGTGTGTGCCAAACATATATATATATATATATATATATATATATATATATATATATATATATATATATATATATATATATATATATATATATATATGGATATGATTCGATATGCATAAAGAGGAAAATTTTGCTATTTTCTGCGCTCTTATGGAAGGAAGCGACTAAGTGGAGATGGGGAATGACTCGTCACGTGAATTTCACAAGACAGGTTTTGATGGAAGAAGAAAGATATAGAAGGGAGACGTCACTTCTCCTCGTCGGGGGGGTGGGGGGAACCTCTGATTATTAGGGGAAAACGAACTCTATGGGAGGAGATCTGTAGTGTCTGTTCGGGAAGATATAAGTAGGCTGCAGTGAGGAGGCTCGGAGATCAATCTTGGGAGGCTTTGAGAATTGCTATAAACAACATAGAAGGAATGAGAGGGAAAGGTCTCGGCTACTCAGCTCGTGCTTGGGCAATGCTATACGGCATCACATGCATAAAACTTTTACAGAGATCCTCTTGAAGGACAATGACTCGAGCTTGAGCAATCTTTAAGGTGCTTCACGTCAAAGGCATACAACTGATCCGAGATCGAATACCTATGGAGAAGGAAGGCAATGAATTCTGGTTATGGAGCTGAATCTAGAAAAGAGGAAATTTGCAGGGGAGCGCAACAGTTGAAAGGGGAAAAACTTAGCATAGTATTGCTCGAAAGTTCTCTGAGATAAGGAAGACGATTATCATCGAGGCAGATGAAGCTCTCCTAGTTCCCTTTTTTCAGACCTTGTCTCAACCCCTCATGCTTCATCCAATGATTGGATGATGTTGGAATAGTTGAAAGAAGGCGCTGTCGGGAAGAAGGAGGTCGTGGCGGGAAGCCGGCGCGTGGGGTTGGATCAGGCCCCGCTCTGGTGCGCCGTCCCCGCTGTCCTGCGAGCGGCGTCTGCGCGCTGGGCGCCGCTCGCAGGACAGCGGGAACGGTGCACCAGAGAGGGGCCTGATCCAACCCCATGCGCCGGCTTCCCGCCACGACCTCCTTCTTCCCGACACCTGAACCCGACGTGAAGCGAGGCGGTTGCAAGGTGATCCTCGACGTGTCACCCACTCCTTGAGAAGATAGAGGGGAACCTCGACATCGGACAGAGATTTCCAGGTACCAGCATTTCAAGTTATTTGAATTTTGCATTGTTTCACACACACATTGAACAGAAAGGTTGTCTTGTTGTCTGAGCTTGAGCATTCACTATCTGCACTAGTTTAGTCCATATATCTGTGCACAAGAAACTAAAATGAACAAAATGATTGAGGAACAATTTACGAAATACGAAGAGCGAATTAAGGAAATAGAATTTAACATGAATGAATCCATAAAATCAAAGTTTGGTATTGTTATGACTTTAATGCAAACGATAAATGCGATATCTGATACTATTCAGGTGATGGGTATAAGCATTAAAGATCTAAAAAATGAAATGGATTTTGAGATTTCTGAATTGAAAAATAAGGTTGAATTGTTGACTAACCAAGTTAAGAATCTACAAGCACTGAAATGCGACAATGAGCATGAGGTAAAAGTCCAAGGCATATCTGCACACAAACAGTCATTAGGTCTTAGAAGACCCACACCTAGAGTGATATCTAGGAAACCAAGTTGGGTTGAGAAGAGACCTATATGTTGCTTTTGGTGTGACCAATATGGACATATGTTTTGGGATTGTCTAGCGTATCAAAATGCATGCAAACATAAACTAGTAAGTCAACATGAAAATAAAATTTGTAAATATCAAGAAGAGATACCTTTACCTTTGAATGTAGGAAAAGGTGGAATGAGAGAATATTTTGAAGAGACAAAACCTAAATCAAAATCAGTTCAAAGGGTGTGGAAACCAAAAAGACTTGAGAACAGTAAATCTGATAAACCAACAAGAAAGATATCCATTGAGAGTCAAGAGAAACATGTTGCAGAAACCCAAGGTAGAAAAATCAAGGTTGAAAAACAAAACATTGAGCAGATATTAAGAGAACAAATGGAAATTGATAAAAGAGAATGTGATAGAGAAACTAAAGAGAAGTCAAAGAAAGACCAGGATATATATGTATCATTTGATCCACAACTTTTGGCTAATGAAAATCTATTTGATCAAGACAAAGTTGCAAAATTACAATCCCGAATGAACTTTGATAAAGAGATTGAACTAGAAAAGAGTGAAGAAGAAATTCAAGAAGATACAAAATCTAAAAAACGAGTTAACAAAGCGGAAAAAACAATTGCTTGATGATATTATCAAGCAAATTGAGGGGAATGTAAAGATGAGTGCAAAGTCTTCTAAGTCTTTGAAGAAGAATAAAAGAAGTAAAAATCTAACCCTTCAAGATATATTTTCAAGTATTGAAACATGATTGAATAAGAACCATAATGAAAACATATGAGAATGATCAAGAGCTATTGGAGATTGATGAATGATTATGATTGATGATTGATGATGAATATGGTGATGATTGATGGTATATGATTGATGATGGATGATGATCAAAGATAATGATTGATGTTAAAAATGATGATGATTGATGGTTTATGATGATTTATGATTAATGATTTCTAATGATTGATGGTTTTTGATAATTGATGATGATCAAAGATAATGATTGATATTGAAAATGATTGATAATGAGGATTATGATGATTATGATGATGATGATGATGGAGGATACTGATGACACTGGAGGATACTGATGACACTGGAGGATACTGATGACACTAGAGGATACTGATGACACTGGAGGATACTGATGACACTGGAGGATACTGATGACATTGGAGGATACTGATGACACTGGAGGATATTGATGACACTGGAGGATACTGATGACACTGGAGGATACTGATGATCCTGGAGGATACTGATGATGCTGGAGGGAACTGATGACACTGAGGCTGATGCTGATGAAGAATGATAGACCATGAAGATAAAGAAAAGCTGGATCAAAATAAAGAAAAATGACCAGGTGAAATGTTTCTGATTTGAGATTTGTTTTCTTTCTGATAGAGCATATGCATTGCATTGATGTGTGTGATAAAGATATGTATGAGTTTATGAAAATCATGTATAATGAAGATAACAAAGATCTATTATGGGTTTGCATGAAGCATGAGCGACTAGGGATTATATGAATGGAGTCAGTTAGTGGAATAGAGACTTTTGGGAGTGAAAGCTTGGGGATGTGATGGCATGCTTAGACCGAGTGCATGTATATACTGATTGATTTGAACACTTAGTGAAGTGGAAAACTTTGGATCTTACTATTTGTTTCTTATGAGATCTTACCTCCATATGGATCATGATTTATAAAGAAACATTCATACTCATGCCAGCTTATATGTGTGTGTATGTTGTTGGTGCGCTACGATGGGCTAGTAGGCGGGTGGAACCACCTTGGTTGGGTGATCAAGGCCACGAGCCGTAGCTAGTTTCGTCGTAGGCCTGACCTATCTGTTGTCATGCGCCTGTATGGGTCGGTAGGCGGGTGGAGTCACTCTGATCGGGTGGTCAGAGCCACGAGCTGACGTCGATTTCATGCAGGGCTGATGTTGTGTATATCGTGCGCTATGCCGGGTCGGCAGACAGGTGGAATAAACTTGGCCGGGCGGACAAGTCCATGAGTCGCACCCGATTTCGACATAGGCCGATTTGTGAAAAATAAAAGATAAAAAGAAATGCTGAGCTGAGATGAAGAGGAAAAGAAAAAGAAAAAGAAAAATGAAAAAGAAAAAGAAAAAGAAAGAAAGATCTAATGGAGAGCTGGATAAGTAGGAGATAAATAGTAGGAATCAAGGTATATTCTACAAACTGAGTTAGTAGAAACATATGTATATGCTAGTACTTAGAATGAGCAGTTGGATCTGAACCAATTGAACGAACAAAAGATCTAGAAAGCCGACGATTTATTCATGTGATTACTTGTCAGATTGCAGACGCAGAAACATAATATGATGTTTGTGAAGCTTGAATCTACCTAATTTCCTAAAATTCATACTAATCTTTATAAAAATTGCATGACTACATGAGATCATGATTTGAGTTTTGAAAAGAAAAAGATAAAAAGTGTGAGATTTTAAAAGAACCCTGATACTCTTCTGTTGGATCTTGCAGGTTGGCACATCGGGACGATGTGCAGGTTTAGCGGGGGCGAATGTCGGGATGAAATCCCGCAGGGAGTGTGCACTGAGTTTTTTTTCAAAAGTTCATTATTTTTGAGTTTTTGTGTGATGTTTTGATCGAGAGAGTGGTATATTTTGTACATATTTTGGCCGAATTAATTGATTGTGCGATGCGAAAACAAGTTTGAGATGTGTGTTAGACCTGTGCATGTAAATAACTGACATTAGACCCATGAGAACCTTAGGTTTGACCCTTGAAACTGACTGGAAACACGAGTTTACCCCATAAAAAATGAGCTTGAACCCTTGGAAACCCTTGGAGTTTAGGTCCAAATTGTAAATGAACCCTTGGATTAATGTGTTTGAAATAATTGTGAGCAAAACCCTAAATTTCCCGATCAAAAATCCTAGGTCGAACCCTTGAAATTGGCAGATATCCTAGGTCAAACCCTAAAAACCAATTAAATTGTGAACATCCAGTGTGAAATCGAAACCATAGTCTATGGAAAAATTAAAATACCTCCGAAAATAGAAAGTTCATTGAGGAGGTTAGAATGTTCTAGAAGCAAGGCTTAGGGGGGGCCTATAAATAAGTGCAAATTCATTTGTTTTTGCCCCACCCTGTGGATCTTGCTCGTGGAACGTCTCTCCAGGTACGGTTTCTTACCCTCCTCTTATTCATTTTTGCTTATTCATGTTCATTAGTTTGCATGAAAGAGAGAGCCTGGCAGAGATGGAATTGGTTGTTGCCTAGGTATATGGCTAGAGAGAGAACTTCTGCTGTAGAACTGATTGCACCGTCGGGAGAGAAGAAGGAGCATGAGAAGTGTTATTGGGCGACAACTCTAGTAGAAGGGGGCGGCAATTGTGACGATTGCAGATGGTGGGTTGAGCAAAAGTTTGGCCATAGAGTATGGACGGTTATCCATGTTCTTCATGATGAGTAATGTCTCAGGCCATGGCTTCTTGGAAAGAGAGAGATATTCGGGTTGCTGCACCGATGAAGCATGGTGAGTCGGTGATGCTTGCATGCGCTGCAGATAGAATTCAGGCTAGGTAGAGAGAGAGAGACCTTCACAGAGTTTGGTGGCTGTCTGTGCGTAGAACAAGGATCGCTAAGAGAGAAAGAGGGAGACGGATCTAGCGACGCTGCGCGACGTTCAGAGAGAGAAAGGCGCTGTGTGAGATGTCAGTGGCTTGCTGGCTGCGTCCCTGAGAGAAATCAAGGAGCGTTTGAGGGTCAGTGCCTACTGATAATTGGTGCTATGTGTCTGACACAAGAGAGAGGAATATGGCGGCGCTGTTGTGCTCTGACCGAGAGAAGGAGACCGGAGAGAGATTGGCGCTGAGTGCAAGTAGAGGGTGAACGCTAGGCACGGAGATGTGTGGCAGAAGAGAACCGGGCAGAGAGAGATCAATTGGTCTTTGAGACAAGCGGTTTGGATGGATATTAGCGTAAGAGACAAGATCGTCACGTGTTTTGCTGGCGCTGGAACATGGTAGACGGAGGCTGTCAGATAGAGAGAGAGACCTTCGGGGTGATGACGGCGGTACACCAATGAAAGAGAGAGAGAGAACCTGGCTGTTGGCACACAAATAATGGTAGAAACTTAGAAAGATCGATAGGGAGAGATATGGATAATCCGCCACTGTAGCAAAACCGGGAGAGAAAGAGAAACGTGGAGTTTGGTTAGCATGGCAGAGATTCGAAGACAGAGAGAGGTAGAGTTAGCGGTGCTGTTACAGTGTGCTAGAGAGAGCTGGAGAGAGCGAGTCTGTCGGCGACAGTAGAGGGCGGAGAGAGGATAAATTGGAGGAGAGAGACGAAAGGCTCTGGCGGCGCTGCGCGATGTGGGCACTGGGGATCCGCAAGAGAGAGAGAAAGAGAGAAGCGCCAAAGGCGGCGCTGCATGGCGGCTGAAAAGAGAGAGAGAGAGAGAGAATCTCTCCCCCCTCCCAGGGCGGCAGCGGCGCACGCGAGAGAGAGAGAGATGCACATTTAATTCTTCCTGCTTCTATTCGTTATTTTTATGTTTGGAATTTATGAGTGCTATAGTTTTTTTGTATGTTTCTTTTATGTGGTGGATATCTCGACTACTTCCTACATCGCCATTAGATGGTTTACCTTGTTAAAACACTTCATTGACCATACCTTTGGACTCCGTTGATGATATCCGTGAATAGCTAGTTTGAATGTTATGAAGTTTCATGGAGTTTCAGACATTTTAAATGAAGGCGAGCAAAATAAAATCATCTCATCATACTTTAGCAATGAAATTGCTACGATAGTCTGAGATTAAGAGAGAGACAAATAGTGTTTGTGACTATGCATGTGTTTTTTCCCATAGATACATATATCTATGTGCATGAATGCCTTGCAATTTCAAAAAGAAAATGAAACAAATCAAAAATATAAAGTGTTTTTATGAGTTTTTATGTGCTAATCATTTTTTAAGTATGTTTCAAGATGTACTAATGGCCCTACCCCGTGGATCTTGCTCGTGGATTGTCACCTCCAGGTTGATGATTTAGAAGATATTATATGAAGTGACTGCTGGATTCCGAAGTAAAGTGAAGAAAATATATTGCCAAGCAGACTTGAAGTAAAGTATTGACCGAAGACGGAAGAAAAGAAAAGTTCTGAAGACTACCGAGACTCGAGGGCGATTTCTCGCACTGTAGCGGGATCTAGAGTTTACACTAGCCGGCCCGCACTGTAGCGGCGGCTTTCATTTTGTATTATCGACCCGCACTGTAGCGGGCTTTACTGTATTATTCAGATTTTATTGTATCATCGAGTTTGTATTCACTCCGACCCAGTGATTCCGAGTATCAGTGCTGTATCTGATTCGTTTCTGTCCCGACGCCTACGGTCGTATACACACGCACGTCTCGACACTTCCGTGAGTCCCACGCGTACGAGGATCGCGCACGCTCCAGAGAGCACAGGCAAGGCGCCCAGCGCGCAGACGCCGCTCGCAGGACAGCGGGGACGGCGCACCAGAGCGGGGCCTGATCCAACCCCAGGCGCCGGCTTCCCGCCACGACCTCCTTACTCAACTTTCGAGGGGCAAGGGGCCCTACGAGGATCACGCACGCTCCGGAGAGCACCGGCGAGGCGCCCAGCGCGCAGACGCCGCTCGCAGGACAGCGGGAACGGCGCACCAGAGCGGGGCCTGATCCAACCCCGGCGCCGGCTTCCCGCCACGACCTCCTTCTTCCCGACAGCGCTGAAGAGCTTATACATATTCTGAGTATCCACAACTGTTGTGGGCTCAAAAAACTTCGGTCTATGAGAGTTTACACACGCCCAGAGAGTTTTACTGGCACGAGAAAGAAGGGCTTATTGGACGTTGGATCTTTCATGACTCATCAAGTGTGCATTGAGCTATAAGAAGATGAATTCGATGACAGGTTATCACTTTTATATTTATAGAGGCATGTTGTTATTTCTTTCTTGTTTTCTTGTAAGACTGCCATTACGCTAAAGGACAAAAAAGTCGGGTTCATTTGTGCAGGCTTGATTAGTGTATCAGTCATTTGCATCCATACATTTTTTACAAGTAATAATCTCTGTGTGTTCTTCAAATTGTGGCGCACTAAAAGAAAAAAATAAAAGGAAGTTTGTATTAGCTGCGCCACTAACTCTCTGCAACGGTAAAAGTAATCGAGGTGTACTTTCCTGCTCGGAACATCTGAAGTTTAAAAGCCAAAGATGATATGATGTTCTAGACCTGTTCGTACAGGTTGAGAAAAGGAATGCGATAGATCACTTAATGGAATCGATACAAAAAAAGAAAACAAACACTTTTATAGTGACATTAAAAACTGTACATAGAGTAATAAAGAATTTAAACCTCACGAGCCTAGTGTTGCAGACTCCAATAAATTTTCTCGCTCAGATGTTGATGTAATATGGGTAGTTTTGAAGATTACAGCGATGAACTTTGGTACATAGAAACTTGAAATATTCACTTGTTTAGTATTCTTTTTTAATCTCTGGTTTGTTCGTTTCAGGAAAGGAAGCACTTTCAATATCGAAGGGAAATGTGTTTATCTATGTTGTTTTTGTTTGCAGCAACGTTCTCTTTCCATAAGAAATATTTTACTTTTTTGCTTTTTCTTAAAAAAAAAAACGTCACGAGTGGTTCTTACCATATAGCCGCTTATGGGCATTCCATTGTGATAAGGACAGACCCTTTGAGTTTCTAATGTTGTGTACGTTGAAGAATACTAATTTCCATTCCCCATGCCGCCAATTTTCTGTTGCTTACTTCAGGGCATGCTAATCATTCGATTGTTATGTACTGTAGTTTGAATGTAAAATGGGGGTCTTGAACCGAACCCTTATTGAAAATGATTGCCACATGATTGCTTCTCATACAAAACATAGTGAAATCCGTAATCTAACTTGACAATAAGATCTAACTCTGACAATAATGGAGGATGATGCTCTTATCCTAGTCTACAAGATCAAAATTTTGTTTTGATTCATCCTTCTCAATCGTATTATAAAGAAGTCTTCATTCTCGTTGATGACCATGAGAAAGGTTCAAACTTCATTATTAGCACGGTTTCATGTACGTACTATTTGTCCTCTTTTCGAGGTATATCCAGAAGACTTTCCTGGTATACCTCCACCTAGGCAGATTAACCATGCCATTGACTTGTATCTTCAAAGTGAACCATATTCAAGAGCACCCTATAGATTTAACATAGATGAAATAAAGGGGCTTAAGAATCATTTAGATGATCGTTCGAAGAAAGGATTGATAAGACCGAGTGTCTCACTTTTGGGTCCACCTCTTTTATTTTAGAAGAAGAAAGATGACTTGTATACATTATGCATTGACTTTCAGGAGTTGAATAAAAGAACAATCAAAAATAAGTATCCACTTCCTAACATAGATGAGTTATTAGGTCAATTAAGTGGAGCGAATGTACTCACCACGATTGACTTAACATCTAGATATCACCAAAGTGGGATCAAATAGAGGATATTCCCAAGACAACTTTTTGATCAGGATATGGTAACTAGGAGTTTATGGTTTTAAATTTTGGATTAACAATTGCTCTTGACACAGTTATGTGCTTGATGAACAATATTTTTCATGGTTATCTAGACGAGTTCATCTTATTATTTCTTGATGATATATTTATATGCTCTAAATATGATCCCAAGCATCCAGTACATTTCAAGAAGACTTTGCAAACTCTTAGAGAACACAAAGTGTATGGAAATAAGAGTAATTTTTTTCTTTGCAAAGGATAAAATTGTGTATCTAGGAAGATTCATATCAAAAGAAGGAATCCATATAGATGAAGATAAAGTAAAAACAATAGTTGATTGGCTGATTCCTAAGACTGTAAGGAATGTCAAAGGTTTCTAGGATTGGTGTAGTATGAACGAGCACATATTTAGAATTTCTCTAAGACACCTATCCCCTCATAGAATTGACTAAAAAGGATGTAGGATTTGTGTGGAGTGATGATTATAAAAAAGAATCATTTGAAACATTGAAACAAAACATATTGAAACTTGTGTTTTGAATACACCAGAATTGGGAAAGCCTTTTGTTGTTGCATGTGATGTAACTGGTAGTCATATTAGATGTGTTCTTTCATAGATTGGTAGGGTGGTTAATATTTGTCCAAAAAATTAATAAAACATGAACTTAATTATCCTACTCATGCTCTGGAAATGCATGTTATCGTGCGTGCACTTAAGCATTGGAGACATCTATTGTTAGGGGTTAAGTTTGAATTGAAAGCAGATCATCAAAGTCTAAAATACATTTTCACACAACCATTACTTAAGAATAGGCAGAAGCATTGGATTTAATTATTAAGTGAGCATGATTTTGACATTAAGTATTTAGTTGGTAAGGAATATAAGGTCATTGATGCATTGAGTCAAAGACCTTTATGTAATCTCCTTTCTATAATAAATTCTGATTTTCTCAATCAAATTCAAGAAGTTCAGAAACATGACTCTTTTCATGCACCTATTTTTAATTTTTTGAATGCAAATAGGGGATCGATGTATAAGGACAAATTCAATTTGTAGAATGGATCCTTGTATTGTAACAATGGATTATGCATATCTTCTGAGTCTCCATTAAAAGTTAGAATATTGCATGATTTTCATGATGCACCTTTCTCTGCACATCCAACTTATTCAAAGACCTATGTTAAAACAAAGTATTCTTAACTTTGACCATGTATGAAGCGGGATATTAGAAAATATGTGAGTGAATGTTTAAAGTTCCAACAAGTGAAAAATGAGTTTAAGAGAATGCTTGGAATGCTTCAATCTTGGATGTTCCAAATCCAAAGTGGGAGTCTATTTCTATCGACTTTATCACTAAATTACCTACCACCAGAAGAAAGCATGATACCATATTTGTTGCAGTCTATTGGCTTACCAAGATGGCACATTTCTTCCCTATGAAGAAGATTGATACTACTTTTCAGATTGCAAGAATCTTTGTAAAAGAATATTTTTGATTGCATGGATTGTACAAAAGCTTAATTTTGGATAGAGACTCTAGATTTACATCAAACTTCTAGAGAGCAACATTTGAATCAATTAGAACTCAACTTTGTATGAGTATAGTTTTCCATCCACAAACTAATGGGGAAATCAGGACGGTTAATCGGGTAGTTGAAGATGTGTTGTGTATGTATGTGAATGAAAAGCAAGATAAGTGGAGTGAATATTTGTTGGGAAAGATGGATGGACACTCCAAGAAATGAGTAGGTACTGCGGCATCCTGCTTAGTACGAGCCCCTTGTAGCTTTAGAGTTGATTAGTGGGCCCTCTTAGCTTTCCAATGGCACTAAATAAGTGCCTGTGTACTTTGGAAATGATGTGATAAACGATTGAACCAAAACTGAATACTTCCAAGATGATTAATAAAAAGCTTTTATTTTTGTTCACAAATCAGCTGCTGGTTATGCTCATTGCTTCCAGTACAATAGGAACTAGAAAAATTACTTTTAGAGGTATCTAATCAGCTTATTAAGCTAATGATTCCAAGTTGAATCACTTAAAATGATGCACTATACACAGAGAAATCAACTTAGCAATTGAATCATTACCCTCGATTTTTTAGGACCTCTACAAAGTTTGACTAGTGAGTGCTTCGATGCACTTTTCTCCAAATCTGCTAAATGGATTGTCTTCAAGATTTATGAGCATGTAGATAACTTGGAGCTGAATCCAACAAGCTATAGATCATTGAAAATGATAAACGAGTGACTAAGATATGAGCAGTACAAGTTGACTGTTATGAATGACTATAACAAAGAGACCATAGATAAGTAATGTAGATCTATTGTATTAAAGAACAATGTTGTACAAGATCATAGGCTTGATAATCAATGCCTAATGATGGTGAGTAGTGTAGGTTACAATTTAGACCTCACTCTCTTACAATGTGGCAATCAAGAACTCAGGAATAGAGTCACACAAAACCGAGTTTTTTACATCTTTTACAGTTGAGTGATTTCAAATTTGAATTTGAATTGTTCATTGGCTCTCACTAAATGTAGTCCTCCAATCTAGGAGATATTCCCTCAATTGAAGTTGTGACTTTTCAACTAATAAAGTCCACTAGTTTAGTGGTGGTTAAAATGATTCTTCTAAGTCAAAGTGACTTTTACAAATGGTAAAGATAAAAGATATTCTAGCAATGGTTTCCATGGAGCTTCAAATATTCATGAACTTCTAGCCAAATGTGTAGGCTTTAACTTTGCTCCAATAGCTCCACCTCAAGCCAAACATTTTGGCTTCGTTTTTTCCTTCAATCTTCTTGAATGTCATGTAATCAAATCATAGACTTAAATCTGCAAAGTTTTGTACCATCTAATGCTTTAGTCAATAAGTCTCCACATTTCATAGTAGTAGACACATAAGCCAAGTGAATTTCGTTGCTCAATAGATTCTCTTCAACATAATGATAGTGGACCTCTATATGCTTGGTCCTCGCATGATAAATAGGATCTGCTGCAAGATGTAGTGAGCTTGTATTATCTCCAAAAATC
The DNA here is from genome assembly GCA_020310875.1 of Ceratopteris richardii. Classification (NCBI taxonomy): domain Eukaryota; kingdom Viridiplantae; phylum Streptophyta; class Polypodiopsida; order Polypodiales; family Pteridaceae; genus Ceratopteris; species Ceratopteris richardii. The sequence goes on along the minus strand of MU262410.1, from coordinate 26,563 downwards.
ATTGAAGATGTATGCAAACCCAAATCTATGGATAGTAATATAATCCATATGGCCTCTTGTGTAGCATTGGCCAAACCTCTATACTCTACCTCTGTGGAAGAAAAAGAAATAGTAGGTTGCTTCATTGAAGACCATGACATAGGCTTATCACCTACAAAGGATAGGTATCCTGAGGTACTTCTTCTATCATCTTTGCAACCTGCCCAATATGCATCTGAATATATCTTGATGTCCAAGTCTGAAGTATAAGGAAAATAAAACTCTCGATTTTAAGTGTCGTTAAGGTACTCAAATAAGGTGCCCTAGGTTTGTGCATAAAATGACTTAGAACACTTACTCCATAAGCAATATCAATCCTTGTCAATGTAGCATAGTTCAAGCTTCCCACTATGCTTTGGTAACCTGCAATAGTACTCGTTCCCAAGTATCACTCTCCTTAAGTGTTTCAATTTCCTCATCCATAACCTCTTTCCGTTTTTCCTTGGTCTTTGCTTTTTCATATGATGATGGCTCTTCAAATGACAAGTCTTTTGCAAGATAAAAAAAGTGCTTAGTAACTAAGGAAGTGTACCTATATCTGATTGGCTTCTTGCTCTCTCTTTGTGATATTCTGATTGCTTGGTTGGATGATTCAAGTATATCCTCCAACTTCTTCATCTTGACTTTGCATTTGAACTTCCATGCCTTGAATTCCTTTAACTTGACGATGTCCTCATCATATGAGTTGATGTCTTTGATCTGATTAGGTTCCTCCTTAGTGAGGCTTGGAAAATCCTCTTCCAAGTCATAAGGTAGCTTTGCTTTCCTCCATTCACTATCAAACCAAGAGTCATTCTCATCAAAGACAACAGCTCCATTGACCATGAATCCTTTGTTTGAAGGATTGAGGAGCCTATATCCTTTCTCATTCAAGTCATACCCTATGAAGATGCACTTCTCTTCCTTAGGGTCTAGCTTACCTCTTATTTCAGAAGGGATATGCACATAAGCAACACATCCAAAGATCCTGCAACGATCAATTGAATGTCTTCTACCATGCCATGCTTCATATGGGGTCATCCGATCAAGTGATTTGGATGTAAACCTATTTATAAGAAAAGTGGAAGTAGATACACTCTCTGCCCACAAGTAGTTAGATAATTTTTTCTGATTTAGCATTGACCTAGCTGTTTCAACAATTAATCTATTTCTCCTCTCTGCCACCCCATTTTGCTGAGGGGTATACCTTGTTGTAATTTCTCTCTTGATTCCTCTGTCCTGCAAGAATGCATCAAACTCATTTGAGAAGTAGTCATCTCCACCATCTAACCTTAGTTTCTTTAGACTTCTTCCTCTTTGGTTCTAAACAAGTGCAAGATACTTTTTAAAACAACTGAATACTTCATCTTTGTGCTTCATAAAATATAAGACATTCCATCTACTGAAATCATCAATGAAAGATACATAATACCTTGATCGAGAGATTGAGGGATCCTTACTTGGTCCCCATACATCTGTATGGACAAGCTCTAGGTAGTCCTCATGCATGTAGCCATTCCTTGAGAAGGGTAACCTCTGAGATTTTCCAAACTGACAAGCACCACATTTATAAATCATGTGTTGCTTGGATACATTAGGTATCCCAAGCACAAATTGGTATCTATATTTTTGTTTCAAATTCCTCTCACCAATATGCCCTAATCTCTTATGTTAGATTTCAAGCCCTGATAGTTTGTTCCTTGTAGTTATAAAGTGCAATGTTCCTTGTATCTTCAAGTTCAAAAGTAGATAATCTACCTATCTTTTCTCCTTTGGCAATTATCTTCAATCCATGTTGGGGATCCTCCACAAATGCTCCATAGTGGTTGAACCTAACGTGCAATCCCTTTTCCACAATCTGTTCAACACTCATTAAATTCTTGGTACTTGTAGGTACATATAGAACCCTGCTCAACAGATTTCTATTTCCATCAAAGTTCTTAACATTTCCTGCTTTAATCATTGAGTGCTTTGTGTCATCACCTGTTCGTACCTCATGCTTACCCTTTGGTTCTTCAAGGTCACAGAGAAGAGCTACATTGCCTCCCACGTGGTTTGAGCATCCTGAGTAAATGTAGAAGAGATGGTCATCATTTATACCTGGTTTTAAATTCATCTTCATAATCAAAAGAGAATCCTCTTGCTCCTCTGTGTAATTGTTGTAATCTTTCCTTGATGTGTAGCCTCCTTGGTAGTTGCTATTGTAGCTGTTGTAGTGCTATTATGTCCTTGATGGTGATTGAATCTTCCACTTGATTGTGTGTATCCAGCTCTTTGATATCCTCTACCTCTCTGATTCTTGAAGTTCTTGTAAGACTCATCTGTAGTATGATTTGAGAATCCACAAATATTACATGGTGAGGAGTTATAAGGTCTTCCCCTACCTTGCTTACCTCCTCTGCCCCTTCCTCTTGAGGTTCTACCTCCCCCTACAAAATTGTCTTGGGAGGTAGCTCCATCTTGAATATGCTTGTTCTTCCCTTTCTCTTTTGACTTACTCTTATCAGTGTTTAGTGCAGAAGAGCTCTTACCTCTTGACAAATCTCCATTCTTGTTGAGTTTGGCTTCATGGGTAAATAGGTGCCCCATGAGAGTGGTAAGGTCTTGAATCTGCATGTCCATATATAAGTCCATGGCAATTGTGAAGCTCTCCCATTTTCCATCATCTTTACTACCATGAGTACTTGTTTTACAATCTCCTCCTCTTCAAATTCTTTTCTTATTCTTGGCAATTGATGTGCTACATCTTTGACTTTGGTCACATACTCTGAGATGCCTTGCTTGGGTTGCTTTCTTTGAGTGGTAAACTCAATCCACAGCAAGCTCTTCCTAGCCCTTGTGTTGGAAGATAAATAAGAAGACAATGTTTCCAATGTCTCTTGGGATGTATTACAGTTCCTAATATGTGGAAGAAGAGTATCCAAGATTGAGTTAAGTAAGTAAGATCTTTCTAATGCATCCTTGGCACACCATGTGTTGAGTCTTTCATGCTCCTCTCTTGTAGGTTGTCCTTTGCTTCTGAATATGGGCATCGATGTATCCATAAAGGCTCCTTCCTTGCAAGTATGTCTTCATCCTCAAGGACCATGATTGATAGTTTTTCATGTCCACTTTATCAATGAGAGAAGAAAAACCATCTCCTATTCTACCTTAGATTTGCTCTAATACCACCGTTGGAAAAGAACGATGGACACTCCAAGAAATGAGTAGGCACTGCTAGATCATGCTTAGTACAAGCCCTTTGTAGCTTCACAGTTGATTTGTGGGCCCTCTTAGCTTTACATTGATACTAAATAAGTGCTTATGTACTTTGGAAATGATGTGAGAAATGATTGAACCAAAACAGACTACTTCCAAGTTGAAGGATTAATGAAAACCTTCTATTTTTATTCACACACCTGTTGCTTGTTATTCTTAGTGCTTATAGTACACTAGGAATTAGAAAAAATCCTTTTAGAGGTATCTTCTTAGCTTAGTAAGCTAATGATTCAAAATAGAGCCACTTAAAATGATGCACTATACACAGAGCAATCAACTTAGCAACTGAATCATTACCCCCGATTTTTTAGGACCTCTACAGAGTTTGACGAGTAAGTGCTTCAACATGCTTTTCTCCAAATCTGTTAAAAGGATTGTCTTCACAATTTGTGAGCATGTAGATAACATGGAGCTGAATCCAACAAGCTATAGATCATTGAAGGGGATAAAGGAATGACTGAGATATAAGCAGTACACATTGACTCTTATGGATGTCTATAACAGAGAGACCATAGATGAGTAATGTAGATCTATTGTATTAAAGAACAATGTTGTACAAGATCATAGGCTTGATAATCAATGCCTAATGATGGTGAGTAGTGTAGGTTACAATGTAGACCTCACTCTCTTACAATGTGGCAATGAAGAAATCGGGAATAGCATCACACACCCGCGAGTTTTTTACATCTTTTATAGTTGATTGATTTTAAATTTGAATTTGAATTGTTCATTGGCTCTCACTAAAAGTAGTCCTCTAATCTAGGAGATATTCCCTCAATTGAAGTTGTGACTTTTCAACTAATAAAGTCCACTAGTTTAGTGGTGGTTACAATGATTCTTCCAAGTCAAAGTGACTTTTACAAATGGTAAAGATAAAAGATCTTCCTAGCAATGGTTTCCATGTAGCTTCAAATATTCATAAACTTTTAGCCGAATGTGTAGGCTTGAACTTTTCACAAAAGACTAGGAACAAAGCTCTATACAAAGTCAAATCTCATATTCAACTTTAAGATCATATTCTTGAGTCAATTTTAGAAGACTATATTAGCTTTCTATGAAGTCAAAGATTTTAATAAATGTGATAAGATATTGTGAGAAGTGGAGAATGACATGCCTTGGACTCACCTCCCAGCCTATTTATAGTTGTTGCCTAGTCAATACCTAGATTTCTCTCTAAGGTCCCTCTACTCATCTAGCCATCATTATTAGGTACCTCATACTAACTCTCTAGATTTTGGCCTTGGTTATCCCCCAAGCAAGGAACTTCTCATTCCTCCAAGCATGTACATCTTTGGAATATAAGATACATGAGAGGAAAATATGCTCTACGCTTGAAGATGTCTAGCTTCTTGATTGTCAAAATAGAGTTTGAACAATGGCTATGGGAAGTGAGAAGAAAACACTCAAGTAAGCATGAGGTTTGGTAAACAATTGACTACTAGCTTATTCAAAATTTTAAAGTGATATCACATGTAGGAACTTCACAATTCAAAGTAGATGGTTTCTTTATATGACTCAAAACATATTCCCTACATAATAGGAGGCTATTTCCTTAGAGAATAGGACTCATAACATGTAAGCTTGATAGGTCATTGATTTATAGATGCATGGGCCATTCAAGTTTACATCTCGAATGCAAGGGTTCTCATGCTTTTCTCCTTCCTTCATGATGGTCCAAGTATCAACAATTGAAGTGGCACATTTGATTTTAAGGTTGGAGCTTGATTTTGACCACATAATAAGGTAGAAAAATGTGTAGGCAATCCTTTTAATGTACCCTTATCATTTGCTTTATACCTCTGTATTAGATTAAGATTATCTTATGAAACTGTAGGTTTTGTTTTGAATCATTTTCGTAGGATGATACCATAGATGGATTCTCCTCATTTTCAGATCAAATCCATAACAGGATCCAGTTTTGAAACAAGAGGAAAAGTAGAGAGAAGAGAATCATATTTAAGGGGAGGGTGGGCTACAAAGTATCTTGGAAGGCTCAAATTTATGATAACATGTGATCTTCGTTGAACACTTGATCATTTTCTTAGTTCGTGTAATAGTTAAGTATTTTATAATCTTGAGGAGACATCTAGTTGGAGGATCTATATAATTTCTGGTTCGGTAGAATGCAAAAAGGTCATTTTCTCTTGTGGGTGGGGGCGCTTATGTCACACATGTACATGCTTATGCATATTTCCATCCAATATACATATTTAACCAAGTAACCTTAATTTGTCGAGAAACAACTTCAGCCAACATTTAAAGTATTCTCAAACCTGTGACTTATCTATTAGCACTACTTGTGGACTAGAATAGAGAAAATAAGCTTTAGTAAACTTAGCACTCCCTCAATGGGCAATGTATTTCCATGGTGTTTAATGTATAAATGTGTGTGTATATGTATGTATTTGCATTTATGTGTGCATGTATATATGTATGTATGTCTATATTTATATTTGTAACTACACACGCTATATGCAAAGTATGAATTTATGTATGTATATATGCATGCGTGTTAGTATGTATTTACATATGAATGAATGTATGTATGTAGGTTAAAAATGGTTTAATTCAGGTATTTATGTATTTTTATATGTAACTATGCATGCAATATAGAATACTAAAGGTAAAGAACAAATTCCACAGCGTTGATCCAAAACTAGAAACTTAGAAAAACTAATTCTGAAGTAAGCATGCCAAAGAGTATATAGGAACTAATTCCATAAACAAAAAAGAAACCAATCCATAAACCAAAAGGCCATGCAGGCTATAAAAAAACTTGCAAAAGAATCATTTCACGTGCAGTTATATATATATATATATATATATATATATATATATATATATATATATATATATATATATATATATATATGTGTGTGTGTGTGTGTGTGTGTATGTGTATGTATGCATATGTATATATCTGTATATTAAATATTTATGTATGTATGGATGTATGTATTGATATATATATATATATATATATATATATATATATATATATATATATATATATATATATATATATATATATATATATATATATATATATATATATGTGTGTGTGTGTGTGTGTGTGTGTGTGGGTGTGTGTGTGTGGATGTGTATGTATGCATATGTATATACCTGTGTATTAAATATTTATGTATGTATGGATGTATGTATTGATATATGTATGTAGTTTATGTATCTATGTAATTTTGTATATATGTAATATATGTATCTATGTATATATGTATGTATGCATGTATCTCTATATGCTTGTTTTCTTATGTATGTACATATAGGCAAACAGTGAACTTCCCTATGTAGCTTGAAGCTAGAATGTCCTTATTAGTGTACTCAAAGATACCCATTTTCACTCAAATCCATGTTTATCTAAGTTCCTATGTAATAAACTCGAAAAGTCTTAGCAACTCAATCTAGAGTATGAGATATTCCTAATGCAAGTCATCCTACTCAAAATACTTGATTCTATTGTTTCAACCAATCAATATAGAGCATGCTTCTCCCTCTCTTGGCTAGACATTGATAAAAGGATCATTGTTCACTCTAGACTCTATTTATGAGATAATATTCAATATTAAGACCAAAGGATTGAGATAACTTTAGAATAGTACATTAGCTTTCTAATCCTAATAGGAATTTAGAATTCCCAATTGCTTGATCATAGTCCTATCACATTTTGCAATGTTACCATCCATCCTTTCTATTACACCATATATTTTGTGGTGTCTACATCCATGTGGTTTGTCTATTAATGCAATTGACTGCAAGAAACTAGAGAACTCATGGGAGAAGTATTCTCCCCTTGCATCTACCCTTAACATTATATGTAATTATCAAATTTTTTATGTCCAATAGCCTTGAACTTCTTCAATTAATAGAAAACATCTTATTTATGTTTCATGCAATAAAGGCAAGGCATCCTTGTGCAATCATGAATAAAATTAAGAAAAAATATATTACATGCATTTGAACTCTCCTTTTCTAGCCCCAAGACATCTGTATGAACTACATCAAGTGAACAATTTGCTAACCTAATTGGCAACCTTCACATAATTACTTAACTCTTCTTCTCCATGCCCTTCAGCCTTTGCGTATTGATATGTCGATATCTCTTGGGCAAGAGACCCAAATAGGTAAAGGTTACAAGAGGCCATAAGGTTTATTTCACGGTACCTTAAAGCTATTGCAAGTATCACATGTTCAGATATATTCTATGACTTCCTTGCATATTTGAGGCCACCAAAATTCCCGTGATATGAGTTGTATTATTTTATTCACTCAGAAATATCCTACTCCAAGGTTTTCATGATGTTGTTGAAGTACTTGGATCCTAGGAGTTACGGGAGGGTCATACAATACGTTCTTATAGAAGAGTAACCCATCCTTTTCTTGGATTTCATTTGCTTCTTGAATTTTTCTTTCTTGCATTTTTTGCGTCAGACTTGAGTAATATGCTCTCCTGTTTATAAAAGGCCTCTTCACCCTTCTTTTGTGCAAAGTAAGATCTTCTTGACAATGTAGCTGACTTACACTATTGACATCATGGATGGTATGTGATGAAAAAGTCAAACCTAGATAAAAAGTTACTCCGTTGAGATTGCCATCTATTGAGGATGCCACTCGGCATAAAATACTCTAGGTTCTTGTGATCTATATACACCATAGATTTGTGAGCATCTCCTTCTGGAAAATTTCCTTGAATGATATGCAAATGGATGTAGGTGTCCATCATCTCCATATTGGGAAAGAATGTTCCTTAGGCCCAAATCTGATGCATTTGTCTCTAGGAAGAAGGGCTTACTAGAATTAAGATGACCTAGAGTTGGAGCAATAGTGAATGCTGATTTCAAGGCTTGAAAGCCTTTTTCTACTTCTTTGGACCATGAGAAATAGGAGTTCCCTGTAACCTTGGTAAGAGGTGTTACTATCTTGGAGTAATCTTTGATGAATATCTTGTAGAAATGGGCAAACTGCAAAAAACATTGTACATCTGGAACACATGAAGGTGGTTGCCAATCACGGATTGTCTTAGTCCTCCTAGGGTCCATAAAAGTTCCCTTATTTGATACAATGTACCCTAAAAATTCCACTTATGTCTTATGGAAAGTGCACTTCTTCAATTTTGCATATAATCCTTTTTCTCTTAGTTTCTCTAGGAATATCTTTACATGACATTCATGATCCTCTAGATTTTTGGAGAATATCAAGATATCGTCAAGATATATATTCCAAAAAGTCATCTAAATACTCTCGAAAGATATCATTTATTATATAAATATTGAAAGTTAGCTGGAGCATTTGTGAGACCAAATGGCATAAGTACATATTAAAAGTGCCATACCTTGTTCAAAATGTTGTCTTCCATTCATCTCCTTCTTTGATCCTGACAAGATTCTAAGCTCCTCGAAGATGAATCCTCATGAAGAGCTTTACTTTTCTAAGGCATTTCAAGAGCTCTGATATGAGTGGTAGAGTGCTTCTATTCTTTATTGTGACTTTACTTAATCCACGATATTCTACACACATTTGGAGAGTCCCATCCTTCTTCTTTACAAATAAAATAAGAGCTTCTGTTGGAGACTTCGAGTGTTTGAAAAACCCTTTTGCTAGATTCTAATCAATTTCCTTGCGTAGTTATGTAAGTTCCTATAGGGATAGTATTTAGATTGGTCCAAAGGGTGCTCCCTCTTGAAGAGCTATGGCACAATCATAGGGTCTATGCTTTGGGAGGATATCTGCATTCTTCTTTTCAGAAACATCCTCAAAGCCTTTGTTATGTTTGGCTAGCTATACTGGGTCATCCTTCTTTGATTCTTGAGCTGGTATGGCATAGATCATATATGTGGGCTCCTTCCTTACTGCATGTATGAAGGCCTTGGCTTTGACATATGTTGGGTTCTTTTGGATATCTCGATGGATGATTTCATTCTTCTCCCAATTAATGTGTGAATTATGCTTCTTTAATCAGGGCATTCTAATGATAAATAGATGTATTGGGATCAATAATACATTGAAGCATATGTGTGATTCATGGTTACCAAGGTGTAATCTTAATGGTGTGGTTTCCATGGTTATATTACCAGATACAAGGGGTCCACCATCTACTACTTCAGCTACTACTAGTTTGTTCTTCTCAAGTACATGAATTCCATGTTTCCTAACCAATCCTTCATCAATAAAACATGAGGAGGCTCCTCAATCTACTAGGCCTTTAAGGAAAAGGGTCCTCTAGGCCATGATTAACTTCACTGGTTCAGGACATGTTTCTATGGGTGTAGCTAGAATTATGAGACCCTTTCTTATATCATGGTCCGATTGGATGGCCTCTTTTACAACTAGACTTCCTCGTTTCCCTCCTCTACAAGGGTGGCTGCAACTCTCGAGTTCGTTTTCTCATTGGGACAATTAACTACAATATGGTTAGGGTCTCCACAATAGAGGCATAACTTGTTATCCCTCCTTCTTTGTTTCTCTTGTGGTGTTAGAGGCTGTAACCTAGTTACATTTATTTGCATTGGTTTGGGCATAGACTTATCTCTAGGAGTGGGCTGGAAGGGTTTCCATTGGCAAGGTCTTACTTCTACTTGTTTTTCTTTTTTCCTTTAAAAAAGGCGGTTATCACATTGAATAGCTTGGTTGACATATTTTTTCAATGTCTTAACCTCTCGCATCATGAATAGAAAATCCTTTACATCATCTCTTAAACCCCATTCAAATTGTGTTATGAAATAGTCTTCATGCCAAGTGAGGTCACATATCGATTGTCCAAATTTAGATGCATAGGTAGAGGTAGTGCGGTTACCTTGATTTAGATTCCAGAGTTTTGTTTTTGCCACTCGACTCCTATCTACATCTCCAAATGTGCCGTCCAGTTCTTGAACAAACCCCTTATAGTCATGAACTACTACCATACCCTTCTGCAAGATTGGGGCAAACCATGATAATGCTTGACCATAGAGCAAGGTTCCAATAAAATCGACCTTGGATGCATCTTGGACGTTGGTTCACTTGAATGCTTCCTTGATGTGCTTGAAGATTCGCGACTCTTCCTTGTAGTTCTTGGATGAATCATCCAGAAAGACTCACTTGAATGCTTCCTTGATGTGCTTGAAGGGTCGCAACTCATCCTTGTAGTTCCTGGATGACTCATCCTACATGCACGGGATGTTCCATCTCAACTTGTGTCTCTCTATGAGTTAGGTCCTTGATTTGTTGTTGAAGACTTTGAAGTGATGCCACAATCTATTCATAAGCATTGTCCATGATGCCTAGTCTTGAATAGAAGCTACTGTTGCCAAAATGTTAGGGGAGCCTTAGATTGTGCTCTTTGACTACACTAGACAAGATTTTGGAAACGCACTTTTGATTACAAGAACACCTACGTAGGGAAAATGATATAAGAATATGTGAGTGATACAAGACATCCCACAACGTGAGATTGATAGGTATGAATAACTCAACTAGAGATGATATAGGAGATCCCATAACCTGGGATCATAAGTATGAAACAAGATATCCAGATTAGAAGAACTCCCTTCTAGGAGATGAACTAGATACAAGAAAAATCTCAACAAGATATCGTATTACAAGATTACAAGATTACAAGAGGACAAGAGAGGGTGTCTAAGAGCTAGAGTAGACAAGACTCGAACAAGGAACAAGACAAGAACTTGAACTGGAACTTGGAGAGTACTTGAAGGTCACGACTCCTTGAGATCCCAAGATTTGTATTTGAAAGACTGAGAATGAATGTGGCCAAGCCCTCTTTATGTAGGATTTCAAGGGCAGTTCTCAAGGGCAGTTGTGAACTTATGATGTCATCAATGATGTCACCAAATCAAACAAGATCTCGGAATATCAAAATTTAGCAAATAGATAGTGGATCTTAGGGTTTTGGCACATTGTGGATGCAATGGAAGCATTGGTTTATCCTTTTTCTCAAGAAATCATGAGCTATTGGATTCACATAGAATCTCAAGTTTAGGATGGTTTCCTTTGCCCAGGACAAATATCATCATCTACGTGAACTATGGATCCAATGCATCCATCACCTTGTTGATCTTGAGAATGTAATCATTGATGTTGCTACTAGGTGTCTTCCTCAAACTATTGTGTTCATTCTTTAGTTGAATCTTCATATATTTAATTGAAGTAGAGTATAACCTTCCTAGGGTTTCCCAAACTCTCATTGGCGTGTTTTTTTCTTGAACATTCCCTATCATTTCCTTGCTAAAATGACAAGATAGGACAAAGATAAGTCTCTACAGAGATAGATTATCCCCAAATCTAGGATTAACATCTGTTCCACTAACCAGTTCCCTCTTATCTAGATTTCTAATTTGGATGTTATTTTGTGAAATGGTTTATTTTTATTTACTCTTATATGGCTATGTGATAGAAGAGGATTGATGACTAAAATTTACCTCCTAGCTCCAAAAGTACCAAACCATATGATAAAGCTGCCTTCCTTGTTCACGAGGAGACCTATCTTGAGTTGTGTGTTTTAACTGGAATCAACAAATCCTTTCCTTCCTAAGCTTTAATAGATCCTTTTGGTGCTCTTTGAGTGTCCTTGTGTGTGAAAGTTTCCCTCATACTAATGAGATGAAAAATTTCATTTTCCCAATATAGCTTGAAGCTATAATGTATTCAAAGGTAAATCCAAAGCTACCTCTACTTGATCATTATCGAAAATACTATGGAGTGAACCGAAATTCATCACACCTAAGTGTGATAGGGCATTTATTGAGCGATATGATGGGGACTCAAAGTAAAATTTCAATGCACACATTCTCTAAATTTATTGGATCCATGTTTCATGATAGTCCAATTATCAACGTGAAGTTCTTCCTTTTCTCCTACGGTTAGACCTTTTTTTCCAACATGTATATATATTTATGTATGCATGGGTGTCTTTATGTATGTATGTAGTTTTTTATCTATGTATTCTTTTGTATTTATTGTCATACTTTCTATATTCTGTTCTTCATTTTTTTCCAAGTATGCTCATTTTCTCGTGTGTGCTATTACTCATGCATTCAGGTTAACGTTTTGTTTCTAAGAGCAGAAATGGGTGTGGGGTGGTCATCATTTTATAGAATGCATTTTTTGAGAAAGAATTTTTGAATGGGGGTAAAGTGATCCGGTTAAGAACTTTAATTTTTTGTTTTATTTTCCTTTGAGCGTTCGTGACCAGGAAATGTAAGCGAGAAATGTAGAGGGCGCGTTGACCTTGAATGTAAATTTTCTTACCTTTTGGGATTTAGAAATATTGTTTTCTTACATTTGTTTTCAAATTATGTGAGCTTATTATATAGAGGTAGCGCTGCTTTTGACCTGATCTTGAAGAATACAGACGAGATAGATCTTCTTTGTGTCTCTTGATTCGGGGGGACCTCAAAAGCTAATATCCAGGATGGATATGATATAAAAAAAAATCCATTCAGAAAGAATTTAGTGCAATTTCTTGGCAAATAACTTGAATTTTTTGAAGATGCAAAGACCAGGAAAAATGATACTCCATCTTTGATGACACCAAAAGTTGATTTTAAAGAAAAGTAGATCTCGCAATCAAATTTTTGAGTGGGTGGGCTACAAGGTTTTGATATTAATATGCGCAAACTTGGAAGGACGAGAAACAAATGGTACCGTTTATTTTAAGGTAAAATGTTGATGCTAGGAAGAGTTAGTTCTGCATGCAAAAATGATTACTTAAGGAATGTCAACCAAGGAAGCCTCTACATGGATAGAGAATGAATACAAGACCAAATCTCTACACAAAGATTCGCTTATTCTACTCATTTTATTTTCTCATAAAATGAACATCAGAAAAATACCCAACCTTACGAACTCCTTAAATCATGTAATCCAGAAACATAAAACTTACATTATGTCCTACGTTTTTTTATGTATGGCAATTTACTTGTGTGATTTTATCGCACAATATGCAGATTCTGCAAGCCACATGTCGTCCGTTGCGTCATAAACGGTACAGTGCTGAAAAATAGAACTATTAGTATTCGGTTATATTCAGAATTACACATTAATATACATTTCATAAACAGTTTTTTATGTCTTTGAACGATTAGCTCTTGTTTTGAGTTCCATATTTATAACGCCATTCGAAGAGAAAAATTGTGCATGCTTTATGCGGATTCAATTTTCCTAGTACATATTGAGTAATATTCTAGAGGGATTCATGTTGCATTTAGGACTCTGGAATATGAGGCAACAGATATTTATGAGTGTGTAATCATAATATTTTCACTAATCCGTATTCATGTTTAGAAAATGGTTTTGTGAATAATTAGTTTTATGGTATGGCGCTTAGGAAACAGCATTAAATAATATTCCCTCGTGTTGCAAAATGAAAAATTATTCGGATGGAACATGTATTCAATTCCAGATATTATTACTACGTCAGAGATATTATTATTGAATTCTTGTATCTCTGACGATTATTCCATTGTTATTTGCGACAATGAACACAAACACATCATCACTAAATACTCTCTCTCTGTCTGTGCTTCGTCTCTCTGTGCAGAAAATTGGTTATGTTTCATGAATATGCAAAGAAGAGGAATGTTCGGTGGCCATATAGTGCCCTCTCGAGCTCGAAATGAAGTTACTTATGTGTCCCTTCTCGCTGTGCACCCTTCCATTGATGAATATCAAGGTTTCAGCGGATTCTTAGGGTGTTCGTACCTCTCTCCCTCATTCAAAAATTTAAGAGAGACAAGAATATTCAATATAGCTTCGTAACTCTACGTTTCTTAATAAGATAAAGTCCCAGGAAGATTGTATGAAAATCGCCTCCTTCAGACATCACAAAGAGCTACCATATGTCAACAATAAGCTGAAAATGAAGTGGGCTCCGCATGATGGGGATGCGAGGTTTATCAACCTCCTCTATAACTTCATGTAAACCTTGTAAGGTCCATAATGAAGGCTCTGGAAGATTGTCGGAAAGAAAATTAGACTTCAAAAACATATAAGTTGGATGCATGCTCTACCGGGAGAAGCGTTCAGTTGCTCCGCCTCTTTGGAACGCCATGAGAGGGGAGGTCCTATGGAATATCTAGCAGGAAAGGTGTGCTTGCAACTTCAGTGACTCCCCCACAACGTGGTCGATTGAGAAATCACTATTCCTCCTTGGCAAAAAGATTGCTAATTGTAAGAAATCCCCGCTGTGGGGAAGAAGGAGGTCAAGCAAATGGGAAGAACAGGCGCGGGGTTGGATCAGGCCCCCTCTGGTGTGCACCGTTCCCGCTGTCCGGCGAGCCGCATATGCACGCTGGGCCCCTCGCCCTCTCACTCTCTGGTGTGTGGCGATCGTCAAGGCCCCTACCCTCGGGCAAACGTGCATACGCATGAGACCATAGGCATCGGGAAAGAGACAAATCAGATACAGCGCTGATACACGGAATCGCTGTGCATACAAATCTCAATGATACAACAGAAATGAAACTGAAGTCCTCCAATAAAATATCAATGATACAAATATGCCCGCTACAGTGCGGATCGGTGGTACAATAAAACCGCTACAGTGCGCTATGGTGATACAATATATATGCCGCCGCTATAGTGGAGATCGGCCGAATATAAACTAGACCTCTCGCTACAGTGCAAGAAGGTCTAGCTTATATTTGGTCGATCTGCACTGTAGCAGCGGCATATATATTATATCACCATACCGCACTATAGCGGTTTTATTGTACCACACGACCTGCACTGTAGCAGGCATATTTGTATCATTGAGATTTTATTGGAGGACTTCAGTTTCATTTCTATTGTATCATTGAGATTTGTACGCACAACGATTCCGTGTATCAGCACTGTATCTGATTTGTCTCTTTCCGGATGCCTACGGTCTCACGCCTATGCCACGTTCGCTCGAGGGTAGGGGCCTTACGACGATCGCCACACACCAGAGAGTGAGAGGGCGAGGCATTGAGTGTGTAGATGCTGCTCGTCGGATAGCGAGAATGGTGCACACCAGAGGGGGCCTGATCCAATCCCGCTCTTGTTCTTCCCGTTTGCTTGACCTCCTTCTTCCCCACACCTGAACCTGACGTGAAGCGAGGCGGTTGCGCGGTGATCCTCAACACATCACCCACTCCTTGAGAAGACAAACAGGAACCAGCATCTTAAGTTATTTGAATTATTTGCATTGATTCCATGCACTTTAAAGAAAAAGATTGTTTTATTGCCTGACTTTGATCATCCACTTTTTGCATCAGTTTTAATCATAAGGGTGTGCACTTTTCCAATGACGCATAGATTAAGAATCTACTTCTTAGCTTAGATCATAAGAAGAGGAAAACAAAAATGAAGAAAATGATTGAGGAACAGTTTAGGAGATATGAAGAGTGAATTAAGGAAATAGAATTTAACACGAATGAATCTATAAAATCAAAGTTTGGTATTGTGATGAACCTAATGCAAAATGTAAATGCAATATCTAACACTATTCAGCTAATGGGCATAATCATTAAAGATGCAAAGGAAGTAGCAGCATTGAAATATAAGGTTGACTTTTTGACTAATCAAGTTAAAGACCTACAAACATCGAAATGTGATAATGAGCATGAGGTAAAAGTCCAAGGCATATTTGCACACAAACACTTATTAGGTCTTAGAAGACCCACGCCTAGAGTGATACCTAGGAACTCAAGTTGGTTTGAGAAGAGACCTATACGTTGCTTTTGGTGTGAGAAGTTTGGACATATGTTCTGGGATTGTCTAGCATATGAGAGTGCATGCAGACATAGACTTGTAAGTGATCATGAAGGAAAAAGTTGCAAATACCAAGAACAATTACCTTTGAATTTGAATGTAGGAAAAGGTGGAATGAGAGAATATTTTGAGGAGACTAAAACGAGATCAATGTCAATTCAAAAGATATGGAAACCAAAAACTCATGAAGATAATAGATCTGAGGAACAAACAAAAATGACATCTATTGAGATTCAAGAGAAGCCAAATGAAGAAACCAAAGGTAGACAAATCAAGGTTGAGAAACATAATATTGAACATGAGAGAACAAATGGAAATTGATCAGAAAAAAGAATCTGATAGAAAAATTAAAGAGAAATTAAAGAAAGATCAAAATTTATATGTTTCATTTGATCCAAAAAATTTAACTAATGAGAATATTTTTTATCAAGAGAAAGTTACCAAATTACAGTCTCAATTAAACTTTGATAAACAGATTGAACTAGAAAAGAGTAAAGAAGAAACTCTCGAAGATATGGAATCTGGCAAGCAAGTTAACAAAGTAGAGAAACAATTGCTTGATGATATTATCAAGCAAATCGAGGGGAGTGTTAAGACAACTTCAAAGACTTCTAAGAGTTTGAAGAAGAATAGGAGAAGTACAAATCTAACTTTTCAAGACATATTTGCAAACCTTGAATAATGATTGATGAATAATCATAATAAAAATGCATGAGAATGATCAGGAGCTATTGAGTGATAAAGATTGATGATAATGTGTGATGGTGATTGATGAAAATGCATGATGATCATTGATGAAAACGCATGATTGATAGTGATGATTGATGATGAAAATGATGATGATTAATGGTTTATAGTGATTGATGGATGATGATTGTTGATGTTGACTGATGATGATGATTAATAATGATTGATGATGATGAAAGATGGAAGATGATTATCATTAATGATTTATGATTAATGAATGATTAGTGATTGATTGATGATGGTTGATGATTGATGATGATGAAGTTGATGATGATAATGATGATGTTGGACGATGCTCATGATACTGAGGTTGATGCTGATGAGGAATGATAGACTGTGAAATTGAAGAGAACTTGGATGAATCAATGATGAAGATGGACTTAAATGATCAGGTGAAATGTTTCTGATTTGAAATCTGTTTTCTTTCTGATAGAGCATATGCATTGCATTTGAGTGTATGATAAAGATATGTATGAATTTAAGAAAATCATACAGAAAGAAGATAGCAAATATCTATTATGGGTTTGCATGAAGCATGAGCGACTAGAAATTATTTCAATAAAATTATTTAATGGACTAGAGACTTTTGAGAGTGAAAGTTTGGGAATGTGATGGCATGCTTAGAGTGAATGCATGTATATGCTGATAGATTTTAACACTTAGTAAGTGGGATTCTTTGGGTCCTACTATTTGCTTCCTGCGAGATCTTACCTCCATATATGTCTTGATTTATGAGAAAACTTCATAGTCAAGCTAGCTTATATGTGTCTGCATGTTGTTAGTGCGCTATGATGGGCTAGTAGGCAGGTGAAACCACCTTGGTCGTGTGATTAAGGCCACGAGCCGTAGCTAGTTTCATCGTAGGCCTGCCCTATTGGTTGTCATGCACCTGCATGGATCTGTAGGCGGGTGGAATCACTCTGGCGGGATGGTCAGAGCCACGAGATGACGTTGATTTCATGTCGGGCTGACATTGTGTATATCGTGCACTATGTCGGGTCGGCAGACAGGTGGGACAAACTTGGCCGGGTGGACAAGTCCATGAGTCGCACCCGATTTTGACATAGGCTAATTTGTAAAATAAAGATAAAAAGAATAAATGTTGAGCTAAGATGAAGTGGAAAATAAAGAAAAAGAAAAATAAAAATAAACATTAAAAAGAAAAAGAAAATATCCAATGGAGAGTTGGAGAGTAGGAGATAAATAGTGGGAATCAAGGTATATTCTACAAACTAGGTTAGTAGAAACTCTCTATATGCTAGTATTTAGGATGAGTTGCTGGATCTAAACCAGTTGAACAAACAAAAGATCTAGAAAGCTAAGAGTTTATTCATGTGATTACTTGTCAGATTGCAGACGCAGAGACAAAGTATGATGTTTGTAAAGCTTGAATCTGCATAATTTTCTAAAAATTTATACTAATCTTTATAAAACTGCATGGAGTGCATGCGATCACGCTTTGATTTTTGAAAAGAAAAAGATAAAAAGTAAACATAGTTTTCAAAAGAACCCTAATAAGCTTCTGTTGAACCTTGCATGTTGGCCCATCGGGATGATCTGCAGGTTTAGTAGGGGCAAATGTCGGGATGAAATCCCGCAGGGAAGTGTGTCTATTTTTTTTCCCAAGTTGATTGATTTTATGCGTTTTTGTGTGATGTTTTCACTGAGAAAATGGTAAAAATTATACATATTTTGACCAATTTGATTGACTCTGCGATGCAAAACCATGTTAGAGATGTATGTTGGACCTCTGTGTGCAAACAACTTACTTTGGACCCATGAAAACTGTTGAAGGCAGGGAAATCTGGAAGATAAATGATTAATTTGAATTATGAAAAGATTGTTAAACTTAGATATTATCTAGTTGGATGTCTATTTTTGGTGAGTCGGATTTTAATAGACGGTTATGTCCAAGTTCGTGGGCATTTCATAAGAAGACGAAGAAGTTATATCAAGGGCATGTGAGAATTGAAGGTGTTCGAGGAAAAAAATGAAGAGAGGTCAGTAGAAACAAGAGCACAACATGTGAGTTGAAGTAGTGAGGATGTTTGCCCTATAAAGAATGTAACTCTGAACCATATTCTTGTATTTGGCAACGTTACACTCTCAGTAATTCGAAACCTCCGACATAATTTTCCTAAATGCATTCTTTCGAATACGTGAAGTGTGAATAATAAAAGTTTTCTGCACAGACATTTATGGAACTGTAGAGTGTGATTTTGTACATTGAAAATTTGTGATTTCTAGCGACGTTAAGTATTCTGATTCAGTAGAAGTGCAACGATACAAATGAAAACTAATTTGATCAATGGTAGAGTCTCTATAGATGAAGACTAGTGTGAGAAGTGTGATATTTCTGAATGTTATTCAAGTTGTGTTGAACTTTTCAACCCTCAACACAATTTGTGATCCTACTGTACGGCTGAAGAAACAAGAAATGTATAAAGGAAAGAAGGAAAGGATTTGGTAAAGTATATTTTACAAGAGCACACGCAAGAGCAACAAACGTGGAGTCATCCTCGGAATTTTACGAGTGGTACGAAGTAG
The DNA here is from genome assembly GCA_020310875.1 of Ceratopteris richardii. NCBI lineage: Eukaryota > Viridiplantae > Streptophyta > Polypodiopsida > Polypodiales > Pteridaceae > Ceratopteris > Ceratopteris richardii. The sequence continues at coordinate 7,252 of MU262410.1, read as the reverse complement.
AGGAGGAAGAAAACCTGCAAACTGAAGAGGATCAGGGGGAAACAGGTGCAGTAGAGGCAAGATTGGTGGGCGGTATACTTGGAGCGTTATTCCTAATAGAAGCAAGTGTAGGTGTAAGAAGACGACTCCACTTTGACCCACTTGCAGGGGCGACTGGTCAAAGAACTCGGCGTACATCTCAACCACAACCAATGGCTCAACCACCTCCCAATCCTAAAGTCAAAGCAGCTCATTATCAGAGGAAGTTCTAAAGAAGATGCTGATTGCCATGTGCCTCAATTCGAAATCAAATGGACAGTTAATGGATACCCAGCTATCTATGGGGATGACATTAAGCTCCAGCAATTTGTTGCCCCGTTGGAAGGACGAGCTATGAGTTGGTTCAGTCAATATGGTATTGCTCATTTTGCTACATATGATGATTTAAAAGTAGCATTTTTGCAACGATTTAGAAAAGAAAAGACCCCTTCCGATGTATTAAGGAAGCTGAGAGCCATCAGACAAAAAACCATGTTAGTGGAAGACTATGCTCAAAAGTTCAGGACTTTAATGGAAAGATTGCAAGGTAATGAACGACCTACTGATGAGATGTTGGCAGGATATTTTTTGAAAGGATTAAGAAGCACAATTAGACATGCGGTTGCAAGTGTGGACATTGCAAATGGCTTTGATGTATTAGTATTAGCAGCGGCACGTGTGGAAAGAAGGTTTGAACGAGCAAAAAAGAGGCATTTTGATTCCTGTTCAGAGACTGAATCTGATTCAAAAACGGAGTCTAGCAAGAGTTCGAATGATTCTCACTCTGATGACCACGATGAAGAAATAGTGGGGAAAAAGCATCGCAAGCATAAGGTCAAGCAAAGTAAACAGGAGGCATGGATTAATAAGTTAAAGAGACATGGATATTCCATAGTAGCTCCAAAGGAAAAGAGATTTTGTGATATCAGTGACAAAGAGGGACATACAACAAATCAGTGTTGGAATAACCCTAAGCATAAAGGGAAAAGTTCCCGACAAGATAATAGGAATATCAATGAAGTAGCGGCCAATCAGGCTATTCCCATCCAAGGGCGGGGTAATTTTCAGAGGCAGCAACAAGTAAGACCTCCATGGAGAGATCAAGGGAATTAGCAGGGGAATAACCAACAAGGAAATCATCAAGGTCGACCACCAAGGGTAATGCCTTGTGGATATTGTTCAGCTCCCGATCATTGGATAGGGCCAAATTGTCCCTTGTGGGTAAAGCATAGGGAAGAAAGAGGTATACCCCTTATCAGGTATAATCAAAATAGTCAATAGGGACAACATCAACAACATGGGCAGCAGGCGACTCAGGCAAATGCCATGCTTATTGAATGGCCAGATCAAGATGATAGAGGGACTAATTCAACAGGTAGGTCTGAGAGAGTACACATTAAGAAGGATAACCAATGGCACTATGATTATAAAAAATGTGGGAAAGGCAAAGAAGTCGAAGTGCTGGCAGTTACAAGATCAAAAAATAAATGACCTATTAATTGGCAAGAACAACGGCATATCAGAGACAAGGTCTTCAAGCAAGTTCAACACGAGCACAATAAACAGGCAAGGGGGGGAAGTCAGACTGAGCAATAACAAGGAAGTCAGACTGAGTCAGGAAGTAGGTCCGTACCTTCAACTTCGGCCAATACTATTGATCTAGCAGATGTTGACTTTGTAGTACCAGTAATTTAGGTACAGTACAACTAGAGGTGATTTGATGAAGTGTTGCTTGATGGAGGATCAGGGGTAAATATATTACCTGAGCATATTTTTATAGAAATGGGAAAAAGGGGCATTGGCTACAGCACCTTTTCAGGTAAAAATGGCGGATCAAACTCGAGTATAGCCAATTGGCATTCTGAAGCAGCAACAGATTATCATTTCAGGAATTACATTTATGGTAAGTTTTGTTGTTATTAGAATGTCTGAGTCAGCATACCCGTATGAAATGTTATTAGGGGGACCTTGGTTTTGGATTGCTAAAGTCAAGTAGGTTTGGGGTTTGAATGTGGTGATGATCACAAAGGGAAAAAAGCAATTGACAATCCCTATGCGGGGAACAAGAAATATGTCGGTATAGGAGAAACCACTCATGGCTTAGACAATTAATTTAGCCGACGAGATCGAAGATGATGAAGAGAAAAAGTTTTTGCAAGAATATCCAATAGTGGTACCGGTAATAGAGGTTGATGTCGGAGGAGTATTAAGTAAGGATAATCTAGTCGTGCAGAATGTAGAAGGGCCAGTTCGAGGTGAACAGGTTGCAGGTGCACACATACAAAAGATATTCGATCAAAGTATGGAAATTCCGGTACAGCAACAGGTGGAACAACAAGAGAAAGAAATAATAACTCTGGCAGAATGGATATACGATCAGAAGTATGCGAGGGCTATGCAGGTGAAGGAGGAGGAGCTTCAAGAGGTTAATTTAGGAACAGAAGTTGAACCCAAGATGGTGCGGATTGGTAAAACATTGGAAGGAAAGTTTAAGGAGGATCTCATTTGCTTACTGAAAGAGTATGTAGATGTGTTTGCTTGGGATTACACTCAAGTGAAAGGTATAGACCCTGGTTTGCATCAACATTGGATTAATTTGACGACGGATGCAGTACCCGTAGCGCATCAAAGATATAGAATGAATCCTTACTTTGCTAAACAGGTGAAGGAAGAAATTGATAAACTACTGGCACTCGGATTTATCAAACCTGTGAATCAGGTGACTTGGCTATCTCCTATTATAGTGGTCCCGAAAAAGAATGGGAAGCTCAAAATTTGTGTCGATTATAGAAAGTTAAATGCGACAATGGTTACAAACCCATTTCCTATGTCGTTTTTTGATGCAGTGTTGGACGCAGTAGCAGGGCATGAAATGTATAGTTTCTTGGACGGATTCTCAGGGTATAATCAGATCAGTGTTCTGAGGAGGATCAGCATAAAACAACATTTATCACTGAATTTGGTGCTTATGTGTTTACAGTCATGAGTTTTTGCTTGAATAATGGACCGCCATCGCTCAATTATGTAGCCCATAAAGTTTTTGAACCTTATCTACAGGATTTCTCAGTCTTTCCTAAGATGATTCAGCATTTGCTACACCTGAAGTCATGTTTTGATAGATGTTGGCAGTTTAGGATGGTGTTGAATCCGTTTAAGAGTGTTATTGTGGTCAGAAGTGGCTCATTACCACAATACTTTACATCTGATCAAAGGAAGAAGTTTGCACTTAAAAGTAGGCCGTATTTTGTTATAGCTGGGGCATTATACAAAAAAGGGGTGGATCATGTCATGAGGAGGTGTGTACAAGAATTTGAGCAACCAGCTATTTTACAGGAAGCACATTCAGGTCTAGCAGGAGGTCATTTGTCAGGGGATATTACAAGGAAGAAGGTGTTACAAGCTGGGTCGTGGTGGCGGACTGTTTTAAAGGATGCACATGAGCATGCTAAAGGATGTGTGATTTGCCAAAAGTTGGGTCAACCTCATAATTCAGATTGGATGTCTAGTCATCCAGTTTTACCATTGGATTTTTTCCAAAAATGGGGCATGGATTTTGTGGGGCCCATTAAACCTACTACTCAGCGAGGAAGTAGATATATACTTGTAGCAACAGACTATTGTACAAAATTGGTCGAAGCAGTGGCTTTGAAGGATAATAAGGCAACAAGTGTAGCGAAATTTCTTTATCATAATATTATGACCAGGTTTGGGGGTCCGATTGAGTTGGTCAGTGACAGAGGTACCCATTTCCTTAATGAGGTGATTTCACAGTTAACAAGAATTCATTTAATCATGCATAAAAATACTACAGCATATCATTCACAAGCAAATGGTCAAGCAAAAAGTACAAATAAAACTTTAATGCGTATTCTTAAAAAGCTAGTGCATGATAATCAAAAAAATTAGGATTTGTTTCTCGACTTAGCTTTGTGGTCATTGAGAACAACAATTAAAGTGACAACAAGAATGACACCTTTTTGATTGGTCTATGGGTTGGAGGCAGTAGTACCTATAGAATTTGTAGTTCCAAGTTTGCGAATCACGGCAGAAAAAATGTCGCTTGAGCTATCGGTTAAACACAGGAGCAAATATCTTCTACAGATGGAGGAGGATCGTTTGATAAGTGCATATATTACTGAGATCATTCAAAGACGGAGACAAGCTTGGGTGAATCAGAATGTGAAGTTTAAGTTATTTAAAGAAGGTGATTGGGTGATGGTGTATAATTCTAAGCTTGGACGTCATCTAGGAAAGCTTACATTGAGGTATAAAGGCCCATATCCGATTGTGCAGGATTTAGGTCAAGGAACTTTTTGAATGGTAGATGTGTTTGGCACATGGATGGTTAAGCCAATCAATGGATTTAGACTGAAATTATTTCAGAGGAAGCCGCCACATTTGGATTGTTTATCTTCTAATGTAGTGCAAGTGGTCCATGATCCTGAAAATCAAGTCATCAATGTTTGTGATCATCGTAGTAAAAGAGTTTATTTCTCTACATTTTTATCTATGGTGAAATGTTTTCTGGCTTCGTGTTGGTCCAAAACTACATTAAGTAATTTCTTACGATTACAATAGGTTTCATGCCCAAAGTTGCAGTACAACAGTTTGCTAAGGGTTATTTCAAGGCCAAAGATTCACATGGAGATGCTACTGGATCGGAGTGCAGATGCAAAGGGGCATTCCGACTTAGCAAGTAATGAAGTTCCGACGACAAGTATAGCAAGGATTGCAAGTGGGCAGAGGTATAAGGAGCAGATCTATCAGGGGGAACATGAACAGAAAGATAGTTCTCAACTAGCTATTATCTTGCAAAGTAAGGTTAGTCGGAATTTTGTGGTCGGAAGTTTTTGCACTATAAAAAGTAATGTTGAGGAATTTAAATATAAGTTTCGTATTCTCAAAGTGCGCATTAGTTTTAAGTTCCATGATTATTCAGGCACGTGTCAAAGATCTTTTAAGTGGGTTATGGAAATCCGGGGAGACAGGCTGTTGATGATTTTTAAGGTGATCCATACTAGAATATTATTGCGTCGCATGAAGTGGTACGTGAGTGAGTACGTCCACCATTGCTCTTAGTGGCAGTTCGAACATTCACACTCATGGAACTCGTATTTTCAGTCCTACTTTATGGCCCCCAAGATAAGGTCTCTTCCTGTGGCTATTGTGTTGGTGCCTGAAGCAGAAGTCATGCACGGACGTATGAGAAAGAGAGAAGCTATAGTGCGCAAGGAAGAAACCACAACTGAGGAAAGTAATAGTTTGTTAGAGGATGATGAAGAGATATCGACGCCATCAGCGACCACTAAGTTTGTGCAAACTCTTATGGCACCATTTACAGATTTTAAGGTGGAAGTTGATACACAGTCCACCACGAATGAGAATTGGCTCCGAAGGATTGGTTTATTTCTGTTTGCTACTTTGCCATGGGCAAGATGGAGATGCAACTATTATCCAAAGAGTGAGCTGGAAGTCATCAGGAAGACGAAAGGTCAGCTGGGCTGTCAGCATATTTGGCGGCATTTTTTGAGTTTGTGCAGCTGGTAGATAGTCAGAAGTTATTATGGCCAAAGGGGATAGCTATGCATAGTGACGAGTTGATGGGTAAAGATCAAGAATAGCTAGTAGTGAAAGAGGCCATGGACAGACCTTCAGAGACGTGTGAGGATCTTCTCAGAGAAGGTTATACTGTACAAGAATTGGATCCAATGATGCAGATAATTCAACCTGATGTACGAAAAGCAGTGCTAGAGGAGGATAATTTGCTGCAGGTGGCAGATGAGGTTGAGCATCCGAAAGTACTAGGAATTGTTTTTAAGTTGTCTAAAAAGAGAAGGTTGGAGGAACAGCTGCAAGCAATAGGGGATAAATTACCAGAGGATGCTATGCACCATTCAATTAAGAATATAGATTATGATGTATTAGGAATGAAGAAGAGGTTGCAGGAGATTTTTGATTTTTAGTCTTGCAAGCGGAAAGATTGACTAGGCACAAGCAGAGAAAAGTATTTATTAATATGGAGGATTATTAGTCTTTGCAGAGGCAGGTTGAAACACTTCAGGAAGAGTTGGATAAGAAGGTACAAATATTAGAGAAATTTCAACAGAGTAAGATGCAACAAGTAATAGAGTTGTCTAGTATAAAGCCGTCTATGCAAGAATTTGACGAATGGCAGAAGTCTATGCAAGAACAAATTCAAAAAGAGATGATGGAATTTTCAGCACTTAATGCTACTCTGCAGAATGAACAAGTGATTCCTCACTCTAGGATGTAGGTCTTACAGGTGTTGGAGAAGCAGATGTTATAAAAAGAAGATGTGGAGCTGGACGTTGTATTAATGACAGAGTGGGATATAGGATTATTAAAGCAACTACATAAGTATGTTCAAGATATTTGGATTGTGTTTCAGAGTCATTGGCAAAGTATGTTCAGGATTCAGTAGGAGCAGGTGCAGACATGCTTTGTGTCAAAGTATGAGAAAGATTTAGTCTGTGTTATTGAAAACCAAGAAAAGCAAAGTGAAGAACAGGTGCAGATAATTAAAGAATTACAAGAACAGTTGTTGCAGAAGAAGCTAGAAGAAAAGGTGGATATGGTAATTGAAAAGCAGCAATTTATTATTGATAGAGACTTTCAAGGAAAGCAGGATTATTCTAAGGAGGATGTTAATATTCTGCAAAGTCGAAAGGTTGAAGCAGAAGAAGTGGCTATCTCTAAACAGTTGAAGGAAATTATTTTATATGATCAAGGGATTGCTAAATTCGAGTCTAATTTTTGACAAAATTACCCACCGGGCTATGCCAGGTGTTGAAGGGAGGGAAATCTGGAAGATAAATGATTAATTTGAATTATGAAAAGATTGTTAAACTTAGATATTATCTAGTTGGATGTCTATTTTTGGTGAGTCACATTTTAATAGATGGTTATGTCGAAGTTCATGGGCATGTCATAAGAAGACGAAGAAGTTATATCGAGGGCATGCGAGAATTGAAGATGTTTGAGGAAAAAAATGAAGACAGGTCTGCAGAAACAAGAGCGCAGCATGTGAGTTGAAGTAGTGAGGATGTTTGCCCTATAAACAATGTAACGCTGAACCATATTCTTGTATTTGGCAACGTTTACACTCTCAGTAATTGGAAACCTCCGACATAAATTTCCTAAATGCATTCTTTCAAATATGTGAAGTGTGACTGATAAAAGTTTTCTGCACAGTGATGTATGAAACTATAAAGTG
>MU262409.1:0-68295 GCA_020310875.1 Ceratopteris richardii | reverse complement strand
TAAATTTGTTTTCTTTTTTAGTTGTTCCATTGTTTGCAAGGACCTATTGTTGGCTTCTTGGCCACTAACCTATGGACCTACCTTGCTCTCCACCTTGGTCTCTTGAACCTGGTTCTCACCCATGCAAGGTATCTTGGATCCTCGAATCTAGTGCTTGCATTGGAACATTTGTTTTGAGAGCTTTCCAATGATATCTTACATGTCTAAATATGACCTATAGATTGGGAGATACACTCTAATCTTTGATGGGATCATCTTTAAGAGTGACATGCGTGCCTTCCACCCACCTTACCCAAGCCTACTTCCTAGGCTTTGATACCGATTGTGGAAATGGAAATCATGACCTACAAGCTAGGTGTATGATGGGCTAACCACTTGCCCCAAAAGCCATGGTTGAGGATCATTGATTTTGAATTCAGTCATATCTCTTCATTTTAGATAAGTTTGAGCTTCTTCTTAATTATTGAGGATGAAAAATCTTTCAAAGGGGAAAGGAAATGGTGAAGTAATCATCATTTGGAAAAAATTGGTGCAATTATTTCCATGAACATGAAATCATGGATAAACATGATGGGCTAGAGAGTGTAAGAGAAACATCTTCTAGATAATACATGTTAAGAAAAAGAAAGCAACAAGATGTTGGTTAGTAAGAAACTTGATGGCATGCATAAGTTAAAGTACGATCCCCTTAGGATTAGAAAGGATCATGATAGATAATTGCAATAAAAAATCTAGATAAAGTATTCCAAGAGAATTGAGTGAGCTATAAGTTTCAAGTATATTATAGTCTCCAACGATTTTTCTAACCTTAAATTGAATTTCTAGAGATGAGATCCAAAAAGCGTTAAGTAGATGATTAGACTTAAGAAATAGAGAGATTCTTTAAAAGCCTTAGGGTGGTTTCTACCAAATGACTCATATCGTTAGCCTTAGGGTGGTTTCTACCAAATGACTCATATCGTTAGCACTCTAGCATCTCATATCTATGAAGTGTCTATAGATATGAGAAGTATTTGTATACACTTTGTGTGTGTTCGACTCTGCTAAGACTCACAAGCTGAAGTGATGGCTTCCTCCAGGCTTGAACGTTCACGATGTGTAGCTGCACAATCTTGCTACATGTATGCAATGGAACTTTTGTAGCCTTTTGACACCCGATTCTGCAGATTATTGGTTCTCTTGTAATTGATGTAATAGAACACCTGTTATGAAACTGTTGTTCCTCTCAGCCATCAGAGAGAGAGGTGACAGAGCGTAAGAGCCATTCAAAGATGCACATTTGTGCCTTAACGAGCAAGCTCGTAAGAGCAGAGATCACACGGAGGAAATATTCGAGCAAATGAGGAAGCGCAGCCCTACCTCCAACCAGATTGTTGGCTTTGTGCTCGAGGGCCTCGCCCTTACTGGTATTGTTATCACTCTCGTGCTTCTCACTCCTGTTCTCCTCTACTTCACTCCAATCCTCGTCCAATCTGGCATCATATTCTGTATGCGGGCCAAGTGCCAGTACATCTCTGTAGTAGACGGACAACACCTCTGCATACATGGACTCTCTATAACACAGAGAGAGAGAGTAAGAGAAGACAAAAGAAACGAATAGAGAGCTATAATGTTGGCAATAGCATTGGAAGACTCTCCACTCTGGCCGTCGAGCTTCTCATCACGGCAAGCGACCTGGTAAAGTATGTACGGTATGACAATCTGCAGAAAGGGGAAGGCGAGCGACCCCAACCATCGAGGCCCATATAATACCGGATGCCCGTGTGCGCTCCACCGCAATGCCACGCTTTCTGGAGAGCTGCTCCAACTGTAGTCCATCACTTCTATGGTTCAGCCATCAAATTCTGACATCCCAGAAGGCTGAGGAATGAGGCTATCTGTACCACACACTGCGCTCCACTCAAAAGCATATTCCAACCACAGCTTCTCTCGCAGCTTTCACTTGGCGCAACTGCACCACACGGTGCCTCCGTATTTGTCGTGGAGTAGAATCGCATGTCGTTTGACATTAGTAGTGATGTAATCGACCTGTTAACTTGCATCAATATTAGCAAATATTAGCAAAGAACGTTCTTACCCAAACAGAAAACTACTAGAGCAATCAGCACGCAAGGCAGATTGTCTCTGGAACTGACACCTGAACTCGAAACTTTGGGCCCTCATAATAATAAAGAACAAGTCAAAAAGAATCTTCCTCCAATGCCTTGGCTAATTTTCGCACTCTAATACGAACCTCTCCAAGAAAACGGGATTCCCCTTTGCATTCCGTGTCTTCCCAAGCTACAGGATCTATATTTGAGCCCCCAAAGCTTGCAACCTCATAAACACCGTGAAACTGATGGGTAGTGTAGTTGTAAAGAAATAGTGGTCAACTAGCATTAGATCATAGATATTTTACACATAATCGGCTTACGTCATAATCCTTCTTGCCTAATCCTTTGGCATGGCAGATACTGCACCATCAAAATAGGAGTTAAATTTTAAATACAAATAGGATTGATGACATGAAAAATGGTGGGTTCCAAATTTGAATTTATTCGGCTCACTTGGACGGTTTGTGCATAAATGCTTATATTATTTTAAACCACATTATCAAGGAGTATATGATTCTCACGGGTACCACCACTCTATTGTGGCACACGCAAGGTACTAAGTGCCTCCATCTTTGTACATCAAGAATATAAGAAGAAGAATCTTTTGTGTGTGCAGATGTGGGTTGGAGGCTAGTCTAAGCACATCCATCAAACTCTCTCCAAGTGTTTAAGCCTACCCTAAGGCTCCATTGGTGTACAAACGGGTTAATCTAAGCCCTCTCCTCTTGCGCCAACTTATCTTGGTGTTGTAAAAGTGCAATGCTACTCTAAGCCCTCCCTCCCTCCCCAAGAATTTTAAGTGTGGTATCCAGTTGTTCATTTCAAGCTTTGCAATTATTTTGAAGCGGTGTTTTTGATAGCGTTTCTAAGCACTTTATCCTCAAAGCATTGTAATGACCAAAAGTGAAGGTAGCTCATCATCTATGGCTAACTTCTTACCCTCTTTCACCCCTATTTTTATGCCTAAGGATGAACTCCTCAATGGATAAAATTACAATCTATGGAAAGATATCATGCGCGCCTATATCTAATCGAATCTCCTTCATGAGGTATTAGATGGGTCAGATCCTGAACCCAATAGGGATACCAACTTAGACAATTGGCATGTGTGGAATGTCAAGGACAAAAGAGCTTTAGGTCAGCTGTTACTTGCCTGCGATGAACTGATGAAAGGACATATCATGGCCTGCAAGACATCCAAGGATGCTTGGGATAGGTTAGTCGCTTTGTATGAAGACAGAACCCCCTCGAAGATATATGCCTTAGAAGCCGAGTTTCATAATTTGGCAATTAGGCCACACGACACAATTACAAAGGTCATAGCCCAATTTGAGGATTACCGACGTAAATTAGCACTATGTGGTAGGCAGATCTCTAGTGAAGACATGGCCATTATACTTCTTAACAAGTTACCTAAGTCATAAGACATATTTTTCATAACTTTGTGTAATCGCGGCCAAGTCTTATCTTGGGAAGAGGTTCGTCGACTCTTGCTCCTTCGCGGTCTAGGAATCTGCCATGAAGGCTAAAGGTCCCTTCAATAAGGGCAAAACCACAAGTTATCAGGCTAGCAATAGATCTAAGCAAGGATCACATACTTCATCGAAGAAGTTCACCTATAATTTTTATGGAAAATCAGGATACTTAGAAAAGTTTTGCTATAAAAAGAAACAATCGTCGAAGGCTTGTACATCTAGGCAAGTATCCAAAGGATCCCAACATAGATCCCACTACTCAAGTGAGAAACTCTTCATCTCCACAGAAGCTAATGCACTAGTTACTTCTAGCTCCCCACATGAGTGGATCTTTGATAGCGGAGCTATCTCCCATATGTGCAAATACAAGGACTCCTTTCAAGAACTCGAAGAGCACACGGGAGAAGTCTATGTTGGCAACAACAAAATTTTACCTATCGAAGGAAAAGGAAAAGGAAAAGTTCAAATTACCATCAACGAGGGGAAATACAAGTCTTTGTCCAATGCTACATGCACATCTTCCATCCACCTTGCCCAAACCTACTTCCTAGGCTCTAATATCGATTGTGGAAATCGAAATCATGACCTACTAGCTAGGAGTATGATGGTCTAACTACTTGCTCCAAAACCCATGGTTGAGGATTACTTCCTAATCGTGGTTCAACCATCTATTGCATGTCATTGAACCATCTATTGCCTATCATTCTTGAGTCTAACAAAAATCTCAAAAATCTTTTCTAGAACATCTGCAAGAAAATTATAAATTCAAAGTTGAAAAAGCAAAAGAGTTCTTTGCGATTTGATTTTTGTGTTAGATAGCATGAGCTATAACACTTGACTTTTTCACCACAACTTTGAATACTTATAGCTTGATCACTAATTTTGAATTCAGCCATATCTCTTCATTTTAGATAAGTTGGAGCTTCTTCTTAATTCTTGAGGATGAAAAGTCTTTCAAAGGAAAAACGAAATGGTGAAGTAATCATCATTCGGAGAAAAAGATATTATTTCCATGAACATGAAATCATGGATAAACATGATGGGCTAGAGAGTGTAAGAAAAACATCTTCTGGATAATACATGTTAAGAAAGCAACAAGATGTTGGTTAGTAAGAAACTTGATGGCATGCATAAGTAAAGTACCATCCCCTTAGGATTAGAAAGGATCCCGAAAGATAATTGTAATAAAAAATGTAGATAAAGAATTCCAAGAGAATTGAGTGAGATATAAGTTTCAAGTATATGAGTCTCCAACGGTTCGTCTAACCTTAAATTGAATTTCTAGAGATGAGATCCAAAAAGCGTTAAGTAGATGATTAGACTTAAGCAATAGGGAGATTCTTTAAAAGCCCTAGGGTGCCTTAAAAAAAAAGGAATTTAACGACAAGGATAATCTATTCTCACTACAAGTTGGTTAAGTGAGAACCAAGAGATCATGAATTAAGAGAATTCAAGGAACTTGGTACTACATTGGTCTTTTCTTGAAGAAAAGGCATTGATGGAAGCATAAAAAATCCTAGCAAGGAGAATCCTTTAACATCAAATCCTTTGGAGGCATTTGATCTCTATAATAGATAGATTAATGTATCTAGACTTGAAGATAAACATAAGTCACACATTTATGTTAAATACAAAAGTATGGTGGTGTGGGACGCAAGACCTTGTATTCCCATAGGTGTGGGACGGATGGTGTGGGACATTTGGCCTTGACATGGTTATGTTGGAATCATTCCAAGAGATTTTAAAACTATCCTTGAAGAGAGATAACTAACACCACAGGACACGTCCGCGTAGTAAACGGCTTCTTGATTATCATGGAAACAACGCTCCAACACTCAGTACGTAGTAGATCACGAATAGAATACAAAGAAGTACGTAGTAGATCACGAATAGAATATAGCGAAACAGAGAAAGAGAAAGAGAGGAGCCGGGGCTTGAAGTCTGCAGAATGCAAAGCGATTCAATGCTTTATAAGCTGTCTATCTCGAATGTACAATTCATGGATATAGCAGCAAAACATATCTGAAATATTTGACGCATATGCTTACATGGACATCGTCAAGGGATTGGCAGTTTACGATTAGTATCTGCAGTTGTCTTCACAGCGTCGTTGTCGAAAGCTGTCAGCGGACTACCATAACTCCTCTTCATTGCATTCTTCCTCAGTTTTTGCAATGAAGAGGGTACTTCAATTTCATACTATCAACAGGGTACTTCGAAGCATTCTTCCTCAGCTTTTCCAGCGCCGCTTCACCAAGATTTGCATTGCACACGTCCGCCAGATGGATCAAATACAGGACAACGTCCGACAGCTGGTCCTCTTAATGCTCTTTTTCGTCCGCACTCCAATCAGACAATCCTGGCAGTACCTCGCCTCTCCACTGAAACATCTCTGACAGTTCCCCCACTTCACCAACCTGCAGCATCCACAACCCCAAAGTTTACAATGAGCAGAATGTTTACACTTGCCTTTCAATCTACTCTTTACGGGACATCATGCTCCAGACTCACAGAACAATGCTGGGGAAGATAGAGGAAGCGAAGAGTTTTCCGTCGCTATAAATTTCTTTACATTTTCCGTGTAGTATGTTTCGCTCACTTCCTACAGAAACATATAGATATACATACTAGATAGAGCTAATAGAAGGTTTCTGGGGCTGTGGAAGCTCTCCCAATCGCGCTCTCTGGCGAACACTGCCAGCATTCTTGTCAGGTCTGTGAGCGCCACATCAGAACGAAGAAACTTCTGTGTCTTGGTCTGTGTAATTAAGTTGTGCATGTCTCTCTCTCTCTAAATAAGTTCACCTGCACAGCCGAGGGCTGTGTACCTAGAATTTGCCAATTGCATTCTGGTGCCCAAACAGAGTGTCCAGATATAACTTGTCGTAGATGAATGGAGAGAGAGAGAGAGAGAGAGAGAGAGATGACGGGACATGTCATGTCGTTGTTACCCAAACTAGAGTGATATCCACACATAATGACAAAACAAACAACCGGTGGAAATGAGTCTGCTTTGGGCACTTGGAAGGTGACATCATATTATGCTTCTCAATTGTTACAATACTCTCATGAAATGATAGCCAAAGACAAAAGTGAAGCAGCATTGCGTTACGTGTAGATCTTTTGTTCTTTTTTATGACTGTTTATGACGCATACATCAGTACAGTAATTGACGATCATGGCAAGATTGACGGCTGAAGGGACTGCAGAAACATGAGCGTCTCCAGCAAATCCAAGAAAACATTAAGTAGTTAAGGCTCAATGATGATTCGATTGTAAAACCATAAAGGCTCAGTGATGAATCGGGCAAGGATGCTTTCTAATCCACCCTTATCATTACTTGTGTAATATTACTTATGTAATATGCAAAAGGTCCAATTTATCAAGTGCAAAATTCGATATGGTTCGGGTAGGGATCATATCACCAAGATTCTCGTCTTTTTAGATAAATTCTAGGATAAAGTCCCCTTAGAAGAGGCATATTGAAGAGATGAAAACCATTCTCCTCACTTGGAGCATGGGCTTAGGGGAATACCATTATAGACATCATAACTTGAATTATATTTTTGAGAGCAAAAATTTTCTTCATCTCGTTGAAGTTGAAGAGTTGAAGAAAATTTTTGCTCTCAAAAATATAATTCAAGTTATGATGTTTATAATGGTATTCCCAAAACTGAGGAGAATGGTTTTCATCTCCATTGTGCTTGGTTTGGCAAGAGGCATTGGCCTTTGATGCCCTTCCCGAATGCCTAAACAATGCTTTCATCAAGCTTATCCATAAAAAAGATAATAAGAATATGATCGAAATCAGGCAACCGATCACGATGCTTCAAACTGGGTACAAGATTCTTGCAAAAGTAATTGCCAACGGAATTTCTTACCACTTGAAGAGGTGGCTTTGTGACGACGAAAAAGGATTCATCAAGGGTAGATCAATACTGGAAGCCATGACCTCCAATTTTGCTTAGGCATCCGAGCAAGATGTGGTATTCCTTAAAATTGACTTTGATAAAGCCTATGATAGACTAGAATAGGACGTTGTCCTCCAATCTCTTAAAGACCTCGACTTCAATAAAAAGTTCACAAAGAATATCACTACTCTAATGCATGGGAAATGCGTTGACACAAATAAATATCAATGCTTAGCTATCAAAGACTATCAAATTAAAATGCTCTATTAGGCAAGGGTGTCCATTGGCCCCGCTACTCTTCGCTATTGCCACAGAGGGGCTGAGCAGTGTTGTCCAACATCACTTGGAAACAGGTCATATTAAAGGTCTCTCTCTACCTCTCAACCAAGGCCAGATGATCATGAGGCTAGTTGCAGATGATATGAACGCATTTGTGCATAACCATCTGACCAACATTGAAACCTTTTGGGGGTGCCTTAACACATTCTGTGTGGCATCAAGCTCCAAAATAAACCATTCAAAAACCGCTTTTAGAGCCATCATCGGATTTCCATCCCTACTATTGGTGAACCATGGTTTCCAAATTCTCCCCAGGGTTAGAGTTTTTCGCCTACTTGGTATTCCGATGGGCTTTGGTGTCTCGATGGAGCAACCGTGGAATTGGGTCCTATCCAAACTAGACAACATGTTAATGTATTGGAAGGGCATGCAAATCAACCTCCTAGGCCATGCCATGGTAATTAATACATTCCTCATCTCCTCAACCATTTACTTTCTCTCTTGCTAGAGACCGAAGGATCAAGAGCTTAGAAAATTGGAGAAAATCTGTAGAAATTTTCTTTGGACGGGGGACCACAATAGAAGGGGGGGTTCCAAGAATTAAATGGTGCACCTGCATCAGCCAAAAGGATTGTGGGGGTCGGGGCATTATCGATATCGAAGGCATGGCTGAGAAGTTGGCGAAAAAATGGATCATCAAAGCTTGGTGCAACTATGAGACTTCTTGGGCCAAGCTCATTTTCAGGAACAACAACAAGATTACACTGGTTGGCTTCCCTCATTGGAAGGACTTGGGCCTCCTTACCTTATTATTCTCTCCGATTTTGGTTTCTCCTAAAGGTTGAAATCTTGTGCGCTTCCTATGGAAAAGTTGGAACAAGTTCAGACAATTTATTAGAATCAGAGAATATTGGAAATGGGCGGCAAGTATGAGAGAAAAGGAGTACTCAATCTAGTTTCTGATCAACGTCATTAGGGGTGTGGCTTGCTAGGACCTCCAAAATGCTAAGAGGCTCTAGATCAAGGATTTTAGACATTGGAAACACCTCTCGAAAAAAGAAATTGATAAGTGGATCAACATTGAAGACATAGACCCTGAAATAAGAGTGAACTACAAACAATGGACTCTCCTTGAGGGCAGATGCATCACATGGGAACAATCAAAAACCCGTCTCCTGAGTGGGCAAGATGTGTCGTGCCATGAGGGTCTCATTTGGCACTATGGCAATCGCTTGTCCAAAATTCCTAGAATCAAGGAGAACATGGACCATCATATCACGCTCAATAAGAAGTGGTGCCTGACTTGGACCACCCTACATTGGGATTCAAAGTTCATGTCTATTTGGCATCCCCTTATCGAGATCAAGAAGTCAATGCTCATGTGGCAGATTCTCCACCATGGTATTTGGACCAATCTAAAGGCTAACAAAATTTATGGTTTGTGCCGTGGTGCAAGCGTTGCCATCACAGCATTGAGGACTTCAGTCACATCTTCTTTGCCTGCCCCAAGTCTCTCCGACTCTCGCAGACCCTGGGGTATATCTTGAGTTTGAAGGAGAAAATCACCTAGAAGCAAGCGCTTTTGGGCGAAGCCATTGGCTTCTTTATAGCTCTGTGAAATGCGATAAGGGAGGAAACCCTTTGAAAGGTTTGGGGGGAGCGGTGTGCCTACAATTTTGGACAGCCTCCTAAAGAATGGTCGATCGAGAAGTCTCTGTTCCTCCTTGGCAAAAGAATCTTCAATTGCAAGAGTTCCCCACCATTTAGGCATCATAAAGTGTATTTTGTCCAGAACAACAAGCTTATATCCAAGTGGGCCCCACATGAGGGGGCCGAGAGGGTTATTAAACTCTTTTGCAAAGCTCTCTAGAGCACAAAGTTTTGCACCTGCTTTGTGGGATTCGGGGGGTCCAAAGGGCACGAGTCTCATTCACTTGTATCATTTTCTTCTTTTTTAATTAAAGTTTTAGAGAGTAGGCCATGGTTGAACTTCCTTGTATATAAAAAAAAAATTGTTCAAGGGGGAGGTTTGGATGTTATAAAGCAAGCTTGAGAAAGGTTAATGACAAGATAACATCAATGGATTATAGAGCCAAGTCAACTGGAGCAAGATGTACTTGGAGAACGGTCTTTTGTTCTTCTGCCTTGTGGAATGCTATTAGGGGAAAAGCACTCTCAAGGATATGGAAAGAAATATGTGCTCTCAACTTTGACAAACCTTCGAAAGAATGACATATAGAAAAATATATTTACCTTCTTAGGCAAAATAATCTATAACTCTAAGAAGTCCCATCCAATTTAGAGACCATTGGATTTTCATTTTCAAAAACAACATAAAAAAAAATAAGTGGGCCACCCATGACCATTGGATTTTCATTTTCAAAAACAACATCATAAAAACTAAGTGGGCCACCCATGAGGGGAACAAAAAGATTATTAACCCTCTCTATAACTCTCTCTAACTCTCTTGTATCTTTTGCAATGACTAAAACCTACTATTCCCACCATTGTCTGGACATCATCATTGTTCTTCCTTCTAGCCATCCTACCCCTACTCTATGGGATAGGAGGTGTCTATTGGGCACTATGCCCCTTCATTGTTTAATTCTTCTTTTATTAATTCATGCTAGGGAGAATAGGCTCATCTGAACTTCATCTAGTAAAAAAGAATTCAAATACAAATATGCACATGTGTGGCATAGTAGCTAGAATCGCCTCATAGGTGGGGGACATGTGAGTTCAACACATGGACGTCATGAATACCTCCCTTCCTTCATTGGAAGGATGATTAGCCTTAGGTCCTATGGCCTTCAAGCAAAGACCTGCTGATCCCCATGCTTCAAGCACTAATTGCAAGCTCTCTTGGGGCTAGTGAAACCATGTCTTTGATCTTTGGGCCTGTCAAACCAATCTTCACATTTAGCCTCAGGGTCATCCCTTTCCAAGCTCTACCCTAGTGAGCATTTGGGATCTATAATTCTGGCCATGCTCTACGTGTAACCCCTACTTTGTAGGATACACAAGGTCCTAGGGACACCAAACCTGCCGTGAATTGTACTTTTAAGTAATTCAAGCATATATAGGAGAGCAGGCGGCCTCAGCCACAACTTCCTTTCTTAAAATCACAATACAACATAGAAAATTTAGTTAGTATCATAGTCACGATTAGTACAAGAGATGAAAATAAACACTAAAATAACATATCAAACCATGTCCATAGTGTTAAAAATAGATCCAACAAAGTTGTTCAGAAAAAAACTTTTCGAGAAGTCATTTCAGAAGCAAAACTTTACCATAACAAAGCATTGCTGCTATGACAGATAACCAAAGTAATCCCATCTCTTTCAAGGAAGGAATTCCATAAGTACAATCATGAAAACCTATGCCAAAACATGTAACATAATTGCATAGCGCTCTCAAAATTTAGTATGGGAGAACTCATTTATTTGCATGTCCCTATTATTATTATTATTATTTTTTTTTTAAGGAAGCTCGGCCTATGGCCTAGTCTCGCAAGAGATGTTTGAATTAATTGAAAGTAGAGATGAACGTAGGCATAGTAAGTACCTGACCTCCCTTGTGTCCTTAAAGCAAAGGTTATATGCCCGACGCGGTTGAGATTACAATCGTAAGGTCCAATGAGGAAATTGATTTGGACTATTTACGTGTTGTAGTTGTTGGAAGAGAGGAACCTGCGCTATTTTTTGTGGTCCCATCTGGAGTAGTGCATGCCATTTCTTGAGGCACATGGCGTAGCATGTAAGAATAGCATAAGTTGGCATCCTTGCGGGTGCATCGCCCGAGCACATATTTTAGGTGCGAGAATTCACTTGGGCAGGCAGAGGCTGGAGGGAGGGACCCTGTACGAACAACATTCTGCAAAGAATAGATGGTACACTGCTGAGAATCCTTTAAGCTCACCCACCACTTATAAGCCTTAGGTCCAAGTGATAAACTTGTTTCTAAGACTTGATAAGCTTCAGGGGTGTTTTTCAACTGATGCAAGTCTTGCCATTTTTCTAAAAATGTCAAGACTGCATCTTTGTTTCGGTCTTCCCTTGAAAATTGAGGCTTCGTACTTCAATCAATGAAGTTCAAGGGAAGATGGAACAAACTCTTAATACGATTTGTTCATCCTTACCCTTACCTGCACAAAGGGGTTCCTTGTCTATTCGACCAAGGAACCCATCACCTAGTAAAGGAATTAATGCCCCTTTACCCTTGCATAGTAATTTATCTTTAAAAAATAAAGATAATGAAGTAAATCCTCCTCATACTGCCATGAAGTCTAGAAGCCTGTCTTTTGCAAAAGACTTAAAACGGTACCCATCTCGTTTTGGATTTCTTTAACAATGAACATATCCGCTTAGATATCATTCATTTCTTCATCCAAACGATTCAACTCTTTATAAATATCTAATTTCTGCATTTCTTCTTGGCCTATCTATGGAAGACCTGGAGTTGTTGGAGCAAGACAATCAACAAATTGTGATTATACAAAGGGTAGAAGTAAAGACATGAAGAGAAGATTGAAGATCAATGTCATGAATTGAAGGAAAGAATCAGATAGTAAAGTTCTTTGATCAAATGTACATTAGTTCTATAAGATACTTCAATATACTTGAAGTAGTTACGAGTTAGGACTTGTATATATATAAAAGTACGTGTTTGTAGTTGATATGAGATAGAGAAGTGAGTTGAGAGGAGTTAGTTGATGTACATTGTACATATCAACCATCAGATGTATGAAGAAAATAGATAAGTGAAAAGTTCAGAAATGGCGCGCCGATCTTCTCTCCCATTCTCCTTGTGTGTTTAATCTTTTGAGAAATCCTTTCGCACATATCTAAGTCCATAGCTAATCTATCTATGGCTAGAATTTGAGAGGCTAATTGCAATCAGGTTGAGAGAATTTAGTTTAGGAACATTCATATGTGAAGATGTTCTGAGAGTCCTCAAACTGGCGCAAATTTCATGTTCAAAGAAATGATCATTACTCAGTCCACAGTGTAAAGTTTTACACAAGTTAGGGCTCAAAATCTAAGTTGGAAGGTAAGCCATCTATGGCTAAAAGATCTTGATCAAACGAGATTTACTTTGGGAGAACCAGTGTTAAGAAATTACAGGTGTCAAAGTCGCCATTGCAAAGAAGCTGTTTCAGACATAGGTAAAGTGTTTCACACATCTCTCAATGTGTACTCAATCATTTTGAGAAATTTAACTTGGAAAAGTTGCACAACCTTAAGGCAAAGCAGTGTGCAAAGTTTTATTAAAAACTTTACAGAATTGATTAGTCAATGAGTGATTAATCTGCAGTAGACTTTTCAGGAAATTTCAGTTTTCAACAGTTAGCCAAAATTCTGATAATTTGGTGATTGTTTTCTAAAATTAAGTGGAGTCTGAAGTTGTTCTTGATATAGAGGAGTTCTAAGTTCAAGTACAACTTGTTCTTTTGGAGATTAACACTCTCCATCATTGGTATCAGAGCAGGATATGTCAAAATTGAAGTGAAGAAGACTCCGACTACTGCAGAAACACAAATTTTTACATCTCGAAGGTGCAAAAGGATAAAGGTTGAAGAAAACTTGAAGGTAGACATATTGAAGCAATTAAAAGGATCAGAAGGAGTAGATTCAAGAGTCAAGGTACATTTATTTCTCATAAAGATTAAAGAGTTGGTAATACAGGTAAAGAAATAATGGGAGATAGTCTCCAAATTGAGAAGCTGGATAGAGAGAACTATCCTGCATGGTCAATGAGGATGGAAGCTCATCTTATGAGCAAAGATCTGATGGGATACATCACAGGAGATGAAGAAAAGCCAGAATTTAGAGACTCTAGTGTTCCAACTAGAGAGGAGCTTGCAGACTTGACGAATTGGATGAAGAAGGATGCTCAAGCAAGGAGCATAATCTACATGGCAGTCAATGACTATTTGCTTCCTCACATTAGAGGACTTGAAAGTGCATGTGACATTTGGAATGCTTTGGAGGAGCATTTCCAAAACACAACTAAATCAAGGAAGGCTTCACTATGGGCAGAATTTACTACTTTCAAGAAGAAGGCCTCACAATCAATTTCTGATTATGTGACAAAGATGGACATTGCAGATTCTTTAGGTGCAGTGGATGAAGATACTGAACAAGATAAATTGGTAAGACAAATTCTCACAGGGCTAAGAGGAGATGAGAAGTGGAAGCCTTTCATTTTGTCTACAGAACTTTCATTAGATCATTTCACTCCTGATTTGAATCAATTGTTAGGTCATATGCTAACTTTTGAGAATGATGTCAAAGGAGATGTTGATAAGAGTGCAAGTCATGCAATGTACTCTAAAGACAAGAAGAAAGCTAACAAAGGAAAGCAACAATCAGGTGAAGAAGAAGGTACTTCAAATCAAGCAAATTTCATAAGAGGAAAAGGAAATGGCAGAAGTAGAGGAAGAGGCAGAAACAACAAAGATAATGCAAGAGCTTGTTGGATATGTGGTAAGACCAATCATCTATCTCATGATTGTTGGCACAATAATCAGAATAATGGTAATTATCAGAACTTTAATCAAAGAGCAAGAGGTGGTAGATTTCAGAGAGGAAACTTCAGAGGTAGAGGTGGTAGGAATTCTTTTGGAAGAGGTGGAGGAAGAAGCTTCCAAAATCAATCCTATAATAACACCTACTACAACTATGCATCAGATCAGAAGGAGGACTCGACTCTCATTATGAATGCAACATGTGAAACCTCACATGAGGACATGAGAGTGTTCTATATTGATTCAGGATGTAGTAATCATTTAAGTGGAAATATTGCTTTGATGACTGACGTAGATCATAATGCAATCAATCATACAGTTCAGACAGGTGATAATACAAAGCATAAGGTAAAGTCAATTGGTTCAGTCAAAGCTAAAGATGGGAGCACTCTTCTGAGTAAGGTTCTTTATGTTCCTCAAATTCCAAAGAATTTGATCAGTGTAGGTCAAATTGTGGAAAAAGGATATGAGGTAAGATTCACCAATGATGGAGTATATGTTGAAGACCCTAGTCAAGGGTATAAACAGGTTGTTACAGGAAAGAAAGAAGGAAGGCTCTTCACATTGAAGGTACAAGGAAATGTTGGACATGCTATGTTCACATATGGAGAGCAGAAGGTGTCAGAATTG
Source organism: Ceratopteris richardii (assembly GCA_020310875.1). Classification (NCBI taxonomy): domain Eukaryota; kingdom Viridiplantae; phylum Streptophyta; class Polypodiopsida; order Polypodiales; family Pteridaceae; genus Ceratopteris; species Ceratopteris richardii. The sequence goes on along the minus strand of MU262409.1, from coordinate 53,378 downwards.
GATCTTTGGCACAAAAGACTTGGACACTTCAATGAAAGAGGTATTAAAGAAATGATTAATAATGGTTCAGTGTTTGGGTTGCCTAACATTGCAGGTCAACACATGACATATAGATGTGAGGCATGTCAATTAGGTAAGGCTCATAAGCAATCCTATTCCAAGCATGGGTTTATGTATTCAAAAAGACTTGAGTTGGTGCATACAGATGTGTGGGGTCCTTCAAAGGACTTTAGTATAAATGGTTCAAGATATTATGTCATTTATGTTGATGATGCTACTAGATGGATCAGAGTTTATGTGATTAAAGAACAATCAACAGTGTTTAATACATTTAAACACTATCATGCATATGCAGAAAGGATTACAGGTCAAAAATTGAAGAGACTAAGGTCAGATGGAGGGGGAGAGTATTTTTCAAATGAATTCAATGATTACTTGTGGAATGCAGGTATAAAGAGAGAAGTTACTTGCAGGTACTCTCCTCAACAAAATGGGGTAGCAGAAAGAAGAAATAGGACTCTTGTTGAGTTTGCAAGGTCCATGATGAAAGAGAAGAATTGCCAAAATTATTTGTGGGCAGAGGCTGTAAATACAGCTACATATTTGGTCAATAGATTGCCTTGTAAAGCTTTGCAAGGTATGACACCATATGAAGCTTGGTGGGGTAAGAGACCTACCTTGGATCATTGCAGAATATTTGGATGCTTGGCATATGCATATGTGCCATCTCAATTGAGGCATAAGTTGGAGCCTAAGGCAGAAAAGTATGTATTCATTGGTTATGATGATAAGCAAATGGGATACAGGTTGTGGAGTCCAGCCACAAAGCAATTTCTTGTATCCAAGGATGTTACATTTGATGAGCAAGGTACTTGGTATGCAGGTAAATACAATGTACATGCAGATGTTGAAGAAGTAATGGATCAAAGGAAAGGTGAAGCAAAGATTCAATTAATTGATGAAAATGAGAGTAATGAAGTACAAGTTGAAGTTGAAGAGAGGCCAAGGTTTGATCCAGAATGTGATGAACCAGAGACTTCAAGAAGTGCAGAAGTTAGGAGGTCATCTAGGCACAAATGGCAACCTACAAGGTATAGCTATGATACCTCATTCTTGACTACTAAAGATTATGCTTATTTGGTAAAAGCAGATGACGATCCATCTACATATGATGAAGCCAAAGGCAAGAGAAATTGGGAAGAAGCCATGCAAGAGGAGTATGATGCATTGATCGAGAATCAGACTTGGGATCTGGTTCCTAAACCTAATAGCCAGAAAATTATTGGATGTAAGTGGGTTTACAAAACAAAAAGATTTGCAGATGGAAGTGTGTCTAGGTACAAAGCTAGACTTGTTGTGAAAGGTTATGCACAGACATATGGAGTGGACTATGATGGGACTTATAGTCCTGTAGCAAAAATGACAACCATCAGAACTCTCATAGCAATTGCTGCTTGCAAAGGTTGGAAGTTATCTCAATTAGATGTTAAAAATGCTTTTTTGAATGGTTACATTTCAGATGAAGTTTACATGGAGCAACCAGATGGGTTCAAAGATCAAGTGAGTCCGAATTATGTGTGTAAGCTCAAGAGAGCTTTGTATGGATTAAAGCAGGCCACAAGGGCATGGAATTATAGGCTTGTAAAATTCTTGAAGGATCTTGGATTTCAAGCATCAAAGGCAGATAGTAGCTTGCTAGTCAAAGCAAGTGAAGATGGGTTCATTTATGTTTGTATTTATGTTGATGACATAATACTTATAGGAACAGATGATAAATGAATACAAATGATCAAGAAGTAGATGGAGAAAGAGTTCAAAATCAGTGATTTGGGGAACTTGTCATTCTTCTTGGGAATGGAGATTTCTTATACTCAACATGGAGTATATGTGACCCAAGAAAGGTATCTTAAAAATTTGCTAACCAAATTTAAAATGGAAGATTGCAGGGTTGCACCTACACCATTGGAAGTGAACCATAAATTGTCTAGATTTGGAGGAGAAGAATTTAGAGATATGAAGCTCTATCAAAGCTTGGTTGGTAGCTTGATTTATGCTACATTAACAAGGCCTGATTTGTCATATGCAATTGGTGTACTTTCACAATTCATGCATTGTCCTAGAAAGGAACATTGGATTGCACGACAAAGAGTACTTAGGTACATCAAGGGTACACTCAGAGAAGGGCTGTACTATGGATTTACTTCTGATACAAGAGTGAAGATATATAGTGATGCAGATTGGGTAGGTAATGTGGATGATAGAAGATCAACCCATGGATATTTGTGCTATGTAGGAGACAAATTGATTTCATGGTGTTCTAAGAAGCAACATACAGTTGCTTTGTCATCTATAGAAGCAGAATACAAAGCTATGGTGGAAGCTGCAAAGGAGGTAATATGGCTAAAGACACTTATGAAGAGTTTTGATGTTGTTCAGAGTATTCCTATTATTTGTGGAGACAATATGAGTTCTCTATACTTGGCAGCTAATCCTGTGTTTCATGCTAGAACTAAGCATATTGAAATACAATATCATTTTCTGAGAGAGAAGGTCATTGATAAGGAGATTGAAGTATACACACTCCTACAAAAGATCAACTCCAAGTCTCTGAGCATTAAAGGCTGCACGCGAATGTTGTGGCTCCAGTGCTCCAGATTCTACTCGGTGGCAACAGAATTCAAATGCACACTTTGGAGTTGATGAGGACTTACTACGCACATGGGTTCCTAGAGATTCTTTAACTATTGAGTGACTGGGACTTTTACCTAACCATCTTTAGCCTCCAGTAGATTGCCTGCACATGAATCAAGAAAACACTACAAGTACTTGAATAGAGCTTGGCTCTGATACGACTGTTGTGAAAACTCCTTCCAAGAGTGTAGCATCCACCAGAGAGTGAGTGAGTACGTATCCACCCATCCAACTCCACCCATATATATACCAAAGGTCCAAGAGATGCATGCTTTAGTTTTTAGCCATGTGTCCTTTCCAATGTCCTTCATGTGGATACTTTCCAAAGAGAAATCACATGGCTTCTATTTCAATTGAAGTCACGTACGGGTCAAGGTGTCACTTGGGAGAAGCACTTCTTCAATCCTTCAAATCTCTTCATAACTGCTCTTCTAAGATATGACCTGCAAATGACAATCTAATAGTAGAAACGAATACCTCTGATTTGATGTTGATCTAGTTCCTTCATCTTCTCCAAACCATTCTTTTTCCTTGAATTTGAAGTAGCCTTCTATTCATTATATTGGTTATAGAAATTCTAATTATTCTGGTTATGTAGACAATCGTAAGTCTACATCAAGGTACATTTTTCATTTTGTTGGAGGTGCTATCTCTTGGAAATATGATCTTCAAGCATGTACAGTTGTTTCCACTACAAAAGCAAAGTATGCTGTAGTAACTAACGCATGCAAGGAAGCATTGTGGCTTTCCATCTTGCTTCTCAGTTCAATCGACTATCCATCCACTCTACTATGCAAAGAGTAAGCACATTGAGGTGCAATATCAGTTCAATCGAGACTGCTTAGCCATTGAGCGCATTATTCTTGAGAAGATTCATACTCAAGTTAATGTTGCATATGCTTTGACTAAAGCACTACTACACGATTGCTTTTGACACTATTGTCACTTGATGGGGGTTACTTGATCCATGATCTTACACAATTATTGGTATATTATGTAACATGCCCATGATGTGGGAGCTATAGTTTATATACTTAGGTATTCTTTAACCTTCTTTATTTTTCTCCCATAGAGACTTTGGCCATATTGCCCTTCCTTGTGTCCATAAAGCAAAGGTTATATGCCCGACACGGTTGAGATTACAATCATAAGGCCCAATGAGGAAATTGATTTGGACTATTTACGTGTTGCAGTTGTTGGAAGAGAGGAACGTGCGCTATTTTTTGTGGTCCCATCTGGAGTAGTGCATGCCATTTCTTGAGGCACATGGCATAGCATGTAAGAATAGCATAAGTTGGCATCCTTGCGGGTGCATCGCCCGAGCACATATTTTAGGTGCGAGAATTCACTTGGGCAGGCAGAGGCTGGAGGGAGCGACCCTGTACGAACAACATTCTGAAAAGAATAGATGGTACACTCCTGAGAATCCTTTAAGCTCACCCACCACTTATAAGCCTTAGATCCAAGTGATAAACTTGTTTCTAAAACTTGATAAGCTTCAGGGGTGTTTTTCAACTGATGCAAGTCTTGCCATTTTTCTAAAAATATCAAGACTGCATCTTTGTTTCGGTCTTTATCTTCCCCTAAAAATTGAGGTGGTTTTAAGTCTTTTACAAAAGATAGGCTTCTAAACTTCATGGCAGTATGAGGAAGATTTACTTTATTTTCTTTATTTTTTAAAGATACATTACTATGCAAGGATAAAGGGGCATAAGTTCCTTTACTAGGTGATGGGTTCCTTGGTCCAATAGACAAGGAACCCCTTTGTGCAGGTAAAGATAAGTATGAACAAATCATATTAAGAATTTGTTCCATCTTCCCTTGAACTTCATTGATTGAAGTACGAAGGGTACCCATCTCGTTTTGGATTTCTTTAACAATGAACATATCTGCTTGGATATGGTTCTTTTTTTCATCCAAACCATTCAACTCTTTATAAATATCTAATTTCTACATTTCTTCTTGGCCTATCTCTGGAAGACCTGGAGTGTAATCTATTTTTCTAACCCCTTTCTTGCGGTGCATAATCCTCTTCCTGCCTAGGAATGTCTAATAACATGTTACTTGCAAATGAATCCCCCATAATTCAGTGAATACTTTGGAATCAACTAGAAATAAGAAAATGCCGTTTCTAATACTGAAGGAAAATAAATGAATAATTATATCTAGTACTTCCTCGATTTTTTTCTTTGATATCAGCTTCTAGTTGTGTGTCAGCATGGGCCGCCTTGGACGATTCGCTATTTCACTGCCTCGATTGAACTTTCTTAGGCTCTTCAATCTTTAATCCTCCGTTGCTCGTTCTTTCAGCCGATGTGTGAAGTCCCTTCCTTAATTGGGTAAGCGGACTTCTATATATGATGAAGTTGTGGGTCTGAACTCCATACACGATGGACTTCTATCAAATGGTCGTTGGCTATGGCTCCTTCAAGAGTCGCTTGGCCCCGTGGATAGAGGAGATTGCTATTCTTGTGATATCAAGAGTTCCAACCTCGGATGCCACCCTCGCTAGAGCTCTCATCTTTTGAACGTGGCTTGCTATGTTGGATAATAGGAAGCCCTCAATACTACAAGGTCACAAGATCAAGCCTCGTATGTAACTTCTCTGTGGATATCGCCCTCCTTTTTTTTGTGAGTCAAGAAACACTCTCTTTCTCTGAGCGGAGGGGCAACACCTAGGCACACGCGGGTAGAAAATGCTCCCTTTAGGCAGGTCCAGTAAGGCTGCCTATGTGTGGACTATATGTTAGAAAGAGCGGGGTCATGGGCATCCCGTTCAATGCTCCTATTGAGTGTCAACCCTGCACTTTTTTGAAATTCGTACGTGCACACATCAGGTGGTAAGTTCGATACACAAAGAGCTTTAAATGAGCGGGGTCGTTGGCTGGAGGGTCCTCTGGTCGTTGGGGGCTTCACCCATCTACAGCTCAAGGACCATCATTAAATGCTCACACGCGATAATACTCCGGGCCGCGGTAGTCAGATGATTATCCTTTACAGAGACAGGGACAAAAGAGCTCATGTGCATAGAACTCGAGGTCGAGGTCGTTCAGAATTGTGAGTCTCTGAGCATTAAAGGCTGCACGCAACTGTTGTGGCTCCATTGCTCCAGATTCTACTCGACGGCAATAGAATTCAAACACACACTTTGGAGTTGATGACGACTTGCTATGCACGTGGGCTCCTGGAGATTCTTTGACTATTGACTGACTGGGGCTTTTACGTAACCATCTTTAGGCTTCTGGCGGCACAACTCAGAGCAGGCACAAATTTCCACCGAAAAGAAATAACCACGCAGTTATTGATGAATTTGGAACTTTCCTATAGCCTCGAGTAGATAGCCTGCACATGAATCAAGAAAACACTACAAGTACTTGAAAAAGAACTTGCCTTTGATACCATTGTTGTGAAAACTCCTTTTAAGAGTATGGCATCCACCACAGAGTGAGTGAGTACGTATCCACCCATCCAATTCCACCCATATATATACCAAAGGTCCAAGAGTTGCATGCTTTAATTTTTAGCCATATGTCCTTTCCAGTGTCCTTCATGTGGATATTTTCCAAAGAGAAATCACATGGCTTCTATTTCAATTGAAGTAACGTATGGGTCAAGGTGTCACTTGGGAGAAGCTTCTCCCAAGACTAAGGTTTTATTCCCTTAGGTTGATTTCCTAAGGTAAAAAACCCTTCAATTTGAGACTTCCATGAAATAAAACCTCAAGGGTTAAATCCAAGAAACATAGGCTCCTTTTGGAGGGTCTAACCCTTGATTTATGCAACACATACCTTTTGTTCTCTTCATCTTGAAGTAGCAAGCACTCTTAACTTCTTCAAATGATTTTTTCTCTTCCTCTAGTGCTAAGAGTAAGAGACAAAACAAACATGGGATATAAATGGAAGTGAACATAGAATTATGTTTTAACATCTCCTCATATCTCTGAATCAAAATTCTGCTTCAAATGTGACTGATATGACTGAATTCACCAATCTTTTAGCTGAATACTGAATTACCTCTCTAGTGTACCTAGATCAAATTCTCTACCTAGATAAAAAACTTGCAACCAACTTACAACACAAGGTTGGCTAAAAACAAAACTCATCTCATCTTCAAATTTGTCTTCTTAGATAAGCTTTCTTGCCATGAAAGAGATATACCAAAACTGTCAAGAACAACCTCTAGATACCTCTTTTGATGTAGCTAATGCTCTTACTGTCAAAATAATGAAAGTGTTTGAAAGCACTTCTTCAATCCTTCAAATCTCTTCATAACTGCTCTTCTAAGATATGACCTGCAAATGAGAATCTGATAGATGAAATGAATACCTGTGATTTGATGGTTATCCGGTTCCTTCATCTTCTCCAAACCATTGTTTTTCCTTGAATTTGAAGTAGCGTTCTATTCATTATATTGGTTATAGAAATTCTAATTATTCTGGTTATGTAGACAATCATAAGTCTACATCAAGGTACATTTTTCATTTTGTTGGAGGTGCTATATCTTGGAAATATGATCTTCAAGAATGTAGAGTTGTTTCCACTACAAAAGCAAAGTATGTTGTAGTAAGTAAGGCATGTAAGGAAGCATTGTGGCTTTCCATTTTGCTTCTGATATAGGTTTACTTCAGCATGTACCTTGTTTGCTCATCCATAGTCAGAGGGCCACTGCATTGGCTAAGAATCCACTCTACTATGCAAAGAGTAAGCACATTGAGGTGCAATATCAGTTCGTTCGAGACTGCTTAACCATTGAGCGCATTATTCTTGAGAAAGTTCGTACTCAAGATAATGTTGTTGTTCTCGACGTGCTATCTGTAGGATCTTAAGTTTCAGCATGGTATCATCGGAAACTTCGGCCCTGGCGAGCTTTTGAGGCCCACACCTTGCGCCTTTATTCCACGAACTGTCCTACATAGCAAACGTTGTCAACAAATGCTCGCTTCTTGCCGCCATCACTGCGCTTTAATCTTGGGCTGTTATGCTATTCTGGATTCTCGACTGCACACAAGATTTTGTGCTCTCGCCTATGGAGTCCACTTTTCCCCTCATTTGATCCCACCTTCTACACTCGCAAAGGCTTGTGTAGACCTCCTACCTCACTTCCTCTTGCGCTGTTGTAAACAAGGACCACAACGAACGGTGACGCTCTGCCAGATGGTTCCGACTACCACACGCTTGGGATGCTACATCATGCCTGTGCTTTGCACACAAAACGCTAAGTCTGAGAAAATCATGGCAGCAGTCTCTAGAATTTGCCATCGTGGAAGAATGCCCTCTACACACCAGCAAAGAACTTTACTACGAGACTGTTGGCCGTGTTCGTGTACTTGCTGCAACAATTATATTTGAACTGCGTAGCATTTGCAGAGACCTTATCACAGGGAAGTATCTCTTTCTTGATCTATTCAAGATTCATAAATATCTTTCTTTTTCTTTCTTTGCACATAATTCGTATTTCGTATGCCTTTCACTATACCACACAGTCATCCTTATTGAGAACTGTCATTACATCTCAGGCTATCTCAGGGTCAAGGACATGCTACTCCTGCGAGGGCTATTCTTGAATAAGGATTCCCATCACTGTGTATAATCATAATTCTCACACTTTGGCATAGTTTTCCTTGCATCTCAGTGGTTCTTAATGGTAGCTCCGAATGTTTTGCCTCGCATGAAGAATGTTCCCTGAGCCTTAGAACGATGGCCAGGCCAAAGTTCATTTGGCGAGCTTGCGATTGCATCTGTTCATGCCTGATCACCATGACACATATGCCTCACTTCTTAGTAGAGGATGAAAAAATTCCCTCCTTATGAGCACCTATTCACACACATCCGATGCTAGGATTTAGCCAATTACTAAGACATTCTATCACTCTAATTCACACTCTCCTATACTTATGTTTTTTGAAACTAACATCATTCCTTTCTCTTTGCAGCAAAGTACGACCTTGTACTTGAGGGGGAGGAAACAGGATTCAAGTTCAAGCTTGATCTTTCAAATCTCAATGTACAAGGTTTTTGCCATCACACGATGGTTTAACTTTACTTGTCATAACTTCTGTATATTCCATTATCTACCACACCTCCCCTATGCGGACATTCGCATTAAGCGGGAGTGTTGGAGTTAATGCTTAATATCCACATTATCTGAACATGAAAGTGACGTATGAACCGTTGCTTAAAATTGTATAAATATAATCATTTATCAATCAAATATACAATGAACTTTTGTCTCTTCATTCGTGTCGTCTTCTTCCTGCTCTGCTGTTCTCGGCGTGCTGTCTGCAGGATCTTAAGTTTCAGCAGATGAGGTGGGGGAACTGTCAGAAGTTGTCGGACGTTCCCCTGTATTTGGTCCGTCTGGCGGACGTGTGCAATGTAAATCTTGGTGAAGCGGTGCTGGAAAAACTGAGGAAGAACGCTTCGAAGTACCCTGTTGATGCAACGACCAGGAGTTATGGTAGTCAGCTGACAGCTTTCCACATTAATGCTGGAAAGACAACGGCAGATACTAATCGTAAACTGCCAATCGCTTGACGATGTCCGAAGATATACACACTATATTATAGATATGTTTTCTGCTATATGCATGAATTGTACATTCGAGATAGACAGTTTATTAAGCATTTAATCGCTTTGCATTGTGCAGACTTCAAGCCCCGGCTCTTCCTCTTCTCTTTCGCTGTTTCGATGTTTCTTTGTATTTAATTCGTGATTTACTGCGTACTGAGTATCCTACAAAGCGCCGCATTTCAGTGATACTAAGATCTTTGGATTTCGATAATTGCACATACTCAGTGATATGTTTGTTTTCTGGGATCTTCGCCCTCTGTGTCTATCTCCTTCTTTGCTTCGATGTTTCTTTGTATTTAATTCGTGATTTACTACGTACTGAGTATCCTACAAAGGGCAGCATTTCAGCGATACTAAGTTCTTTGGATTTCGATAATTGCACATACTCAGTGATATGTTTGTTTTCTGGGATCTTCGCCCTCTATGTCTATCTCCTTCTTTGCGTACTTAGCTGTATACATTATTATCTCTACTGGAGTGCTAACGATAGGAGTCATCAGGGCCTCTTGAACCTCTTTACATTTGGTAGAAACCACGAACACAGGCTTGAAGCTTCGAGCTGGTTGCCACGTGAATAGTTATCTCTTGTCGTTGTTTCTTCATATGACATGAAAGCTAGCATGGCTTCATCATATGGGGCTGAACAGGTCCATCTAGAAAAGCCATTACAAGTTTCGAATCAAGTTTCGAATCTCTCTCTCTCTCTCTCTCTCTCTCTCTCTCTCTCTCTCTCTCTCTATATATATATATATATATATATATATATATATATATATATATATATATATATATATATATATATATATATATATATATATATAACTCTAAGTATAAGTAGTTCATCATAAATACCGTAATCTTATATCAAACTCTTTGCATCTCATGTGCATGACTATGATGTTGAAATCCCAAGCTGTTTTATATGGCTCTCTCTCTTTCTTAGGGAAGAGGACATCTTGCATTGATTCCTCAACAAAAACCAAACCTTTCCAGACATCAATGATAGTCCCAAGGATGGACCTCTTCTTAATGATCTTTTTTTTATCCTCACTGATTCAGTGTCGAAGGTGACACTGCTCAATTTCACATATGTGGGTAAAGGTGTACTCAATGCCTTTCCATCCTCCATATTGGACCTATGAAGTACTTTGCTATCAAGTGGATGTGAGACATGTTTAGAGCATCCCAATGGTTGCTGAACATGAACATGTACAACTGATCTGAGTGGACATTCTCTTGAACGTCCCTATGTGAAACATTTTTATGCATGCTAACTAGAGGACTAGTATCCTCAAACACCACTTTTCTCACTTCAACCTCCTTAATGGGTTGTTTATGCATCTTAGATTCATGGAAAATGGCATCACTACTTTTGATCACTGACCCTGTTTCAGGATCCCATAAGCAATATCCAAATTATCCTTCTCGACCTATCCAAGAAAAATGCATTTCTTTGACTTATGGTCCAATTTTTGTCTAAGATTCTTGGGTATATGAACATATGCTTCACACCCAAAAACTTGAAGATGATCATAATATGGTGGCTTCCCTATCCATAACTCTTGTGCCAGTTTCAGATCTTTGGCAGTACTATCCAGAGAGGCTAGGGGTAACAATGCCAAATCCCAACCTTAACTACTACATGCACCAAAGTGGTGGCCAAAGAGGTTCAGGACTGGGCTAATTATGGATTTGGTAGCCAACTTCAATTAGGCCCCCAATTTGAGATTCTGACACCAGCAAAGCTTGGTGGCGGTATTCCCTGCATTGATTTTTACTTTCACACTTTATTGATAAAATATACTTTTCCCATCATTTGCCACCCAAGCTCTCTCATGGTGGAGCCCCAAATGAATAGGTGGTAGTCGCCCAATCACCTTGCAAAAATAAGTCACCCATGTGTTCCATGTTTAAAGAGAGATGCCTGATTTGCATTGATTATTGCCATGAGGATGAGTGAGGAAATAGGTAGACACCTGAAATTATGCTAAATATTTTTATATAGCAAATGGTGGTCACCTTGGTTGAAGATGCCTTGTTAGAGGTCGCCCAATGAGAGTTGGAGGTGGAGGGAAAAGGTTGGAGGTGGTTGCCTTGGGAAGAGAGGAGAGTGAAGAGGAGGTGCCAAATGATGCAACAAGTGGTCGCCCCACATCTTCTTGGTGGTCACCCAACATGGATTATACCCATATATGGGTGGTGAAACTCTTTTGCAAGAAGCCCAAAAATGGGTGAGCGCGTAGATTTGCACAAATCCCACATGGGTGGTTTCCTTAGTTAGTTTGGTGTAGCACAATTGGGTGGTCACCCAATTTGCACAAATCCATGTGGGTGGTCGCCCTAATTTGGCTTGAAGATGATGAGGAGGTCGCCCAAGTTTGCACAAACCCACATGAGTGGTCGCCCTAATTTGACTTGAATATGATGAGAAGTTCGTCCGAGTTTGCACAAACCCACATGGTGGTCACCTTAGTAAGTGAGGTCCTCATGGTGGTTGGTCTTCATGGTTGGTGGTCGCCCAAGCTTGCAACAAGCGCAACAAATTAGTGTCGCCGACAATGGAAGTTTTATGTGATATTGCTTGCCCATAAAACTTGGCGTCGCCCTTGTTGTGCTATTGTCAAAACAATGCGTCGCCCATTCTTTGCTTTACACTAAATTAACTTATTGACTTCCTAAAAAAAGGGCGTCGCCCTTTTTGCATAGATGTAGTTGGATCTTCGTAGAATTATGGCGTCGCCCATGCCACTTTGCAAGTGTATAGATGGAGCGTTCAACTTCCATACTTTTCGCTAAGTTAAAAAACAAAGTGGTATCTTATTGAATAAAGATTGAAGTTTTTTCAAAGAGGTTCAGATGGGCGCAAGGGTGAGCAAATGGCTAGAGCCCACCTATGAGTACATTTTCTTCCACATACTTGTAGGGTTAAGGATTACCTTAGTTGGTTGTCTTGAATCCATGGTTTCCCAATGCCTTTGCTTCAAAAGTCTTGGTCATGCCTAGATTTTTTATTTCAATTGTTCATGCCAATATCGTGACTCGTTACCTGTTTACCTCTTCTTGATGTTGAGCTTACCTCTTCTTCATGTTGAGTTCTCCAACCCAACGGTGTGGCCTAGGGAGTGCCTCCAAGCCACAAAGGTGAGGATTTCCCGGGATGGCCCAAGACCCTCCCCAAGGTCCCAAGATTCTCTTTGAGAATGTCTAGAACCCAAGAGATGTGTAGAGGGATTGGTCCCTAGAAAAGGAACAAAGCATCTTCCACCTGCTCTACAACAACGAGATGTGGACAATTCGTAAAAAGTTGTATAAAGATGGTTTGGAGGCATTTAGACTACACTGTTATATGGAGAACTCGTGAAATGTAGTACTAGTGAAATACAACCCTGTAGGAATACTTGTTCGTTTAAATAACAAATTTTGACACTAAATTTATTTTCTTTTTTAGTTGTGCCATTCTTTACAAGGATCTATTGTTGGCTTCTTGGCCACTAACCTATGGACCTACCTTGCTCTCCACCTTGGTCTCTTGAACCTGGTTCTCACCCATGCAAGGTATCTTGGATCCTCGAATCTAATGCTTGCATTGGAACATTTGTTTTGAGAACATTGGCAGGTGGTAAAAGCATTGGCACGTGGTAAATGCATCTTTTGCTAATCAAGTGGTACCCGGTTACTCAAGTATTTAAATGGCGATGCACCATAGTATGCTCTTCATGGCAGGCGCCCACTTGACATGATCCTCTATCTACATAGCCTCTTTGTAGCAAGAAGGCTCGCCGATATCTATTAGCATAACAAAATCTAAACCTACAACATATCTATCAAGTGGATGTGAGACATGTTTAGAGCGTCCCAATGGTCTCACTTCAACCTCCTTAATGGGTTGTTTATGCATCTTAGATTCATGGAAAATGGCATCACTAGTTTTGATCACTGACCCTGTTTCAGGATCCCATAAGCAATATCGAAATTATCCTTCTTTGACTTATGGTCCAACTTTTGTCTAAGATTATTGGGTATATGAACATATGTTTCACACCCAAAAACTTGAAGATGATCATAATATGGTGGCTTCCCTATCCATAACTCTTGTGCCACTTTCATACCTTTGGCAGTTCTATCCAGACAGGGTAGGGGTAACAATGCCAAATCCCAACCTTAACTACTGCATGCACCAAAGTGGTGGCCAAAGAGGTTTAGGACTGGGCTAATTATGGATTTGGTAGCCAACTTCAATTAGGCCCCCGATTTGAGATTCTGACACCAGCAAAGCTTGGTGGCGGTATTCCTTGCATTGATTTTCACTTTGACACTTTACTAATAAAATATACTTTGTCCATCATTTGCCACCCAAGCTCGCTCATGGTGGAGCCCCAACTGAATAGGTGGTAGTCGCCCAATTACCTTGCAAAAATAAGTCACCCATGTGTTCCATGTTTAAAGAGAGATGCCGCCCAATTACCTTGACAAAATAAGTCACCCATGTGTTCCATGTTTAAAGAGAGATGCTTGAGTTGCATTAATTATTTCCATGAGGATGAGTGAGGAAATAGGTAGACACCTGAAATTATGCTCAATATTTTCATATAGCAAATGGTGGTCACCTTAGTTGAAGATGCCTTGTTAGAGGTCGCCCAATGAGAGTTGGAGGTGGAGGGGAAAGGTTGGAGGTGGTTGCCTTGGGAAGAGAGGAGAGTGAAGAGGAGGTGCCAAATGATGCAACAAGTGGTCGCCCCACATCTTCTTGGTGGTCACCCAACATGGATTATACCCATATATGGGTGGTCGAACTCTTTTGCAAGAAGCCCCAAAATGGGTGAGCGCGTAGATTTGAACAAATCCCACATGGCTGGTTGCCTTAGTTAGTGAGGTGTAGCACAATTGGGTGGTCACCCAATTTGCACAAATCCATGTGGGTGGTCGCCCTAATTTGGCTTGAAGATGATGAGGAGGTCACCCAAGTTTGCACAAACCCACATGAGTGGTCGCTCGCCCTAATTTGACTTGAAGATGATGAGAAGTTCGTCCAAGTTTGGACAAACCCACATGGTAGTCACCTTAGTAAGTGAGGTCCTCATGGTGGTTGGTCTTCATGGTTGGTGGTCGCCCAAGCTTGCAACAAGCGCAACAAATTAGTGTCTCCGACAATGAAAGTTTTATCTTATATTGCTTGCCCATAGAACTTGGCGTCGCCCTTGTTGAGCTATTGTCAAAACAATGCGTCGCCCATTCTTTGCTTTACACTAAATTAACTTATTGACTTCCTAAGAAAAGGGCGTCGCCCTTTTTGCATAGATGTAGTTGGATCTTCGTAGAATTATGGCGTCGCCCATGCCACTTTGCAAGTGTATAGAAGGAGCGTTTAACTTCCATACTTTTCGCTGAGTTAAAAAACAAAGTGGTATCTTATTGAATAAAGATTGAAGTTTTTTCAAAGAGGTTCAGATGGGCGCAAGGGTGAGCAAATGGCTAGAGCCCACCTATGAGTACATTTTCTTCCACATACTTGTAGGGTTAAGGATTACCTTAGTTGGTTGTCTTGAATCCATGGTTTCCCAATGCCTTTGCTTCAAAAGTCTTGGTCATGCCTAGATTTTTTATTTCAATTGCTCATGCCAATATCGTGACTCGTTACCTGTTTACCTCTTCTTGATGTTGAGCTTACCTCTTCTTCATGTTGAGTTCTCCAACCCAACGGTGTGGCCTAGGGAGTGCCTCCAAGCCACAAAGGTGAGGATTTCCCGGGATGGCCCAAGACCCTCCCCAAGGTCCCAAGATTCTCTTTGAAAATGTCTAGAACCCAAGAGATGTGTAGAGGGATTGGTCCCTAGAAAAGGAACAAAGCATCTTCCACCTGCTCTACAACAACGAGATGTGGACAATTCGTAAAAAGTTGTATAAAGATGGTTTGGAGGCATTTAGACTACACTGTTATATGGAGAACTCGTGAAATGTAGGACTAGTGAAATACAACCTTGTAGGAATACTTGTTCGTTTAAATAACAAATTTTGACACTAAATTTATTTTCTTTTTTAGTTGTGCCATTCTTTATAAGGATCTATTGTTGGCCTCTTGGCCACTAACCTATGGACCTACCTTGCTCTCCACCTTGGTCTCTTGAACCTGGTTCTCACCCATGCAAGGTATCTTGGATCCTCGAATCTAATGCTTGCATTAGAACATTTGTTTTGAGAGCATTGACAGGTGGTAAAAGCATTGGCAGGTGGTAAATGCATCTTTCGCTAATCGAGTGGTACCCGGTTACTCAAGTATGTAAATGGCGATGCACCATAGTATGCTCTTCTTCTCAAGAGCTCCACGACAATATCCTCAAAGTAGAGAACTCAGCTCCTAGGGCCACACACGATACTCCGCACAAAGGTTGCAAAATACCCAGAAAAAACACAGCATAGAAGGAGCACGAACATAGACTTATTAAGTGTGACAAATGCATTCGAACTTATAGTCTGTGACTGACCATACCTCTATATGTTTTATTAAAGAGCATATACAAAGAAGTGTCTGGTGGCCATTTTGCTTTTCACATAAACACTAATGGTAATAATCTCCCACTAAAGGCCAATATGGCCAAAGTAACTATGGTAAAAAAATTAAGAATGATAAAGAATACCTGAGTGTAAGTATACCTCCCACCTGATGGGCATGTTACACAATATACAAGTGACTATATAAGATCATGAATCAAGTAGCCCCCATCAAGTGACAACAATGTTGAAAGCTATCCTATGGTAGAGCTATAGTCAAAGCATTTGCAACATTATCTCGAGTGTGAACCTTCTCAAGAATAATGTGCTCAATGGCTAAGCAATCTCGAATAAAGTGATACCTCACCTCAATGTGCTTGGTCTTTGCATGATAGACCAGATTCTTTGCCAAAGCAATGGTACTCTGACTGTCACTGAGCAAACGAGGTACATGCTGAGGTAAACCCATATCACAAGCAAGATGAGAAAGCCACAATGCTTCCTTACATGCCTTAGTAGCTACAACATACTCTGTTTCTGTGGTGGAAATAGCTATACATTCTTGAAGATGAGATCTCCAAGAGATAGCACCTCCAACAAAATGAAAAATGTACTCTGATGTAGACTTACAATTGTCTACATAACTAGCATAGTCAGAATCTGTGTAACCAATAATGGATACTTTTCCTCCACCTAAGCATAGACACTTGTCCTTAATGCCACTCAAATATCTCAAAATCATCTTGAGTGCTTACCAATGTTTCTTGCCAAGATTAGACATATATATGCTCACAACTCCCGCTACAAATGCAATGTCTGGTCTCGTAGGTACCATAGCATACATGAGACTACCAAGAGTAGACTGATAGGGAATTTTGGTCATGAATTCCTTTTTCTCAACTGATTTGGGGCAATCATCCTTGTTCAATTTCACATAGTGTGTAAAGGTGTAGTCAATGCCTTTCCACCCTGCATATTGAGCATGTGAAGTACTTTGGATATGTACTCACTTTGAGACAAGTATATGCATCTTTTACTCATATCACGAATAATGCGCATGCCAAGAATTTGTTTGGCATTTCCCAAATCCTTCATATCAAATGTCTGACTCAACTTCTTTTTGAGAATTGATAAGTCATAAGAGGACTTCCCAACAATCAACATATCATCGACATAAAGAAAGCATAAAACTTTTGTTACCATTGTCTAGGGGACTGTTTAAGTCCATACAAGCTCTTCTTGAGCTTACAAACTAGACTTTCCTTTCCATATAGATCTAATCTATAAGATCTCCATGCAAGAAAGCAATTTTCACATCCATATGGACTAGCTCTATGTCCTCCATTGCAACAAATCCAAGCAACATGACGACTGGAGAGAAGATTTCCTTGAAATCAACACCGTGTTGTTGCTTAAAACCCTTTGCAAAAAGTCCTGATTTATAATTTGGAGAAGCAAACCCATGACAATGGCAAGGTGCATAACATCAATACTGCTTTCATTTCATTATCCATATCCATTTTTTGAGCCTGTAACTAAGAGAATATAACATCAAACTCATTTAGATGAGCAGCAACACTATTTGTGTCCTTCATGCAAAGGTCATATAATTTTCTCATTAGATACACTTTATTTGATGCCATCTCTTTTTCATATATATTGCATAACTTCTTCCAAAGCTCCTCTACACTTTTTCACAGTCTAATACTATAAAGTAAACATTATGTTCTAGGTGCAAGCAAATGGTAGACCTAGCCATTTCATCTAACTCATCCCAATCATCTTCATCCATAGCAAAACATATCTGAAATATTTGACGCATATGCTTACATGGACATCGTCAAGGGATTGGCAGTTTACGATTAGTATCTGTAGTTGTCTTCCCAGCGTCGTTGTCGAAACCTGTCAGCGGACTACCATAACTCCTCTTCATTGCATTCTTCCTCAGTTTTTGCAATGAAGAGGGTACTTCAATTTCATACTATCAACAGGGTACTTCGAAGCATTCTTCCTCAGCTTTTCGAGCGCCGCTTCACCAAGATTTACATTGCACACCTCCGCCAGACGGACCAAATACAAGAGAACGTCCGACAGCTGGTCCTCTTAATGCTCTTTTTCGTCCGCACTCCAATCAGACAATCCTGGCGGTACCTCACCTCTCCACTGAAATATCTCTAACAGTTCCCCCACTTCACCAACCTGCAGCATCCACAACCCCAAAGTTTACAATGAGCAGAATGTTTACACTTGCCTTTCACTCTACTCTTTACGGGACATCATGCTCCAGACTCACAGAACAATGATGGGGAAGATAGAGGAAGCGAACAGTTTTCCGTCTCTATAAATTTCTTTACATTTTCCGTGTAGTATGTTTCGCTCACTTCCTCCAAAAACATGTAGATATACATACTAGATAGAGCTAATAGAAGGTTTCTGGAGCTGTGGAAGCTCTCTCAATCGCGCTCTCTAGCGAACACTGCCAGCATTCTTTTCAGGTCTGTAAGCGCCACATCAGAACGAAGAAACTTCTGTGTCTTTGTCTGTGTAATTAAGTTGTCCATGCTCTCTCTCTCTCTCTAAATAAGTTCACCTGCACAGCCGAGGGCTTTGTACCTAGAATTTGCCAATTGCATTCTGGTGCCCAAACAGAGTGTCCGATATAACTTGTCGTAGATGAATGGAGAGAGAGAGAGAGAGAGAGAGAGAGAGAGAGAGAGATGACGGGACATGTCATGTCCTTGTTACCCAAACTAGAGTGGTATCCACACATAATGACAAAACAAACAACCGGTGGAAATGAGTCTGCTTTGGGCACTTGGAAGGTGACATCATATTATGCTTCTCAATTGTTATAATACTCTCATGAAATCATAGCCAAAGACAAGTGAAGCAGCCTTGCGTTACGTGTAGATTTTTTGTTCTTTTTGATGACTGTTCACGACGCATACATCAGTACAGTAATTGACGATCATGGCAAGATTGACAGCTGAAGGGACTGCAGAAACATGAGCGTCTCCAGCAAATCCAAGAAAACATTAAGTAGTTAAGGCTCAATGATTATTCAATTGTAAAACCATAAAGGATCAGTGATGAATCGGGCAAGGATGCTTTCTAATCCACCCTTATCATTACTTGTGTAATATTACTTATGTAATATGAAAAAAGTCCAATTTATCAAGTGCAAAATTCGATATGGTTCGGGTAGGGATCATATCACCAAGATTCTCGTCTTTTCAGATAAATTCTAGGATATAGTCCCCTTAGAAGAGGCATATTGAAGAGATGAAAACCATTCTCCTCAGTTGGAGCATGGGCTTAGGGAATACCATTATAGACATCATAACTTGAATTATATTTTTGAGAGCAAAAATTTTCTTCATATCGTTGAAGTTGAAGAGTTGAAGAAAATTTTTGCTCTCAAAAATATTATTCAAGTTATGATGTCTATAATGGTATTCCCCAAACTGAGGAGAATGGTTTTCATCTCCAGTGTGCTTGGTTTGGCAAAGAGGCATTGGCCTTTGATGCGCTTCCTGAATGCCTAAACAATGGTGTCATCAAGCTTATCCATAAAAAAGATAATAAGAATAGGATCGAAAACAGGCAACCGATCACGATGCTTCAAACTGTGTACAAGATTCTTGCAAAAGTAATTTCCAATGGAATATCTTACCACTTGAAGAGGTGGCTTTGTGAGGATCAGAAAGGATTCATCAAGGGTAGATTAATACAGATTTATACTGGAAGCCATGACCTTCAATTTTGCTTAAGCGTCCGAGCAAGATGTGGTATTCCTTAAAATTGACTTTGATAAAGCCTATGATAGACTAGAATGGGACTTTGTCCTCCAATCTCTTAAAGACCTCGACTTCAATAAAAAGTTCACAAAGATGATCACTACTCTAATGCATGGCAAATGGGTTGACACAAATAAATATCAATGCTCAGCTATCGAAGGCTATCAAATTAAAATGCTCTATAAGGCAAGGGTGTCCATTGGCCCCGCTACTCTTCGCTATTGCCACGGAGGGGCTGAGGAGTTTTGTCCAACATCACTTGGAAACGGGTCATATTAAAGGTCTCTCTCTACCTCTCAACCAAGGCCAGACGATCATGAGGCTAGTTGCAGAATATATGAACGCATTTGCGCATAACCATCTGACCAGCATTGAAACCTTTTGGGGGTGCCTTAACACATTCTGTGTGGCATCAAGCTCCAAAATAAACCATTCAAAAACCGCTTTTAGAGCCATCATAGGATTTCCACCCCTACTATTGGTGAACCATGGTTTCCAAATTCTCCCTAGGGGTAGAGTTTTTCGCCTACTTGGTATTCCGATGGGCTTTGGTGTCTCGATGGAGCAATGATGGAATTGGGTCCTATCCAAACTAGACAACATGTTAATGTATTGGAAGGGCATGCAAATCATCCTTGTAGGCCGTGCCATGGTAATTAATGCATTCCTCATCTCCTCAACCATTTACTTTCTCTCTTGCTAGAGACCGAAGAATCAAGAGCTTAGCGAATTGGAAAACATCTGTAGAAATTTTCTTTGGACGGGGGACCACAATAGAAGGGGGGGGGGGTGGTCCAAGAATTAAATGGTGCACCTACATCAGCCAAAAGGATTGTGGGGGTCAGGGCATTATCGATATTGAAGGCATGGCTGACACGTTGGTGAAAAAATGGATCATCAGAGCTTGGTGCAACTATGAGACTTCTTGGGCCAAGCTCATTTTCAGAAACAACAACAAGATTACACTGGTTTGCTTCCCTCATTGGAGGGACTTGGGCCTCCTTATCTTATTATTCTCTCCGATTTTGGTTTCCCCTAAAGGTTCAAATCTTGTGCGCTTCCTATGGAAAAGTTGGATCAAGTTCAAACAATTTATTAGAATCAGAGAAGATTGGAAAAGGGCGGCATGTATGAGAGAAAAGGAGTACTCAATCTAGTTTCGCATCAACGTCATTAGGGGTGTGGCTTGCTAGGACCTCCAAAATGCTAAGAGGCTCTAGATCAAGGATTTTAGACATTGGAAACACCTCTCGAAACAAGAAATTTATAAGTGCATCAACTTTGAAGACATAGACCCTGAAATAAGAGTGAACTACAAAGAATGAACTCTCCTTGAGGGCAGATGCATCACATGGGAACAATCAAAAACCCGTCTCCTAAGTGGGAAAGATGTGCCGTGCCATGAGGGTCTCATTTGGCACAATGGTAATCGCTTGTCCAAAATTCCTAGAATCAAGGAGAACATGGACTTTCATATCACGCTTAATAAGAAGTGGTGCGTGACTTGGACCAGCCTACATTGGGATTCGAAGTTCATGTCTAATTGGCAGCCCCTTATCGAGATCAAGAAGTTAATGCTCATATGGTAGATTCTCCACCATGGTATCTGGACCAATCTAAAGGGTAACAAAATTTATGTTGTTGTGCCCTGGTGCAAGCGTTGCCATCACAACATTGAGGATTTGAGTCACATCTTCTTTGCTTGCCCCAAGTCTCTCTGGCTCTCGCGGACCCTAGGGTACATCTTTAGTTTGAAGGAGCAAATCACCTAGAAGGAAGCGCTTTTGGGTGAAGCCATTGGCTTCTTCATAGCTCTGTGAAATGCGATAAGAGAGGAAACCCTTTGGAAGGTTTGGGGGGAGCGGTGTGCCTACAATTCTGGACACCCTCCTAAAGAATGGTCGATCGAGAAGTCTCTATTCCTCCTTGGCAAAAGAATCTTGAATTGCAAGAGTTCCCCACCATTTAGGCATCATTAAGTGTATTTCAAGCAGAACAACAAGCTTATATCCAAGTGGGCCCCACATGAGGGGGCCAAGAGGGTTATTAAACTCTTTTGCAACGCTCTCTAGAGCACTAAGTTTTGCCCCTGCTTTGTGGGATTCGGGGGGTCCAAAGGGCACGAGTCCCATTCACTTGTATCATTTTCTTCTTTTTTTTAAGTTTTAGATAGTAGGCCACGGTTGAACTTCCTTGTATATAAAAAAAAAATGTTCAAGGGGGAGGTGGGCATGTTATAAAGTAAGCTTGAGCAAGGTTAATGACAAGATAACATCAATGGATTATAGAGCCAAGTCAACTGGAGCAAGGATATGGAAATGCTATTAGGGGAAAAGCACTCTCAAAGATATGGAAAGAAATATGTGCTCTCAACTTTGACAAACCTTCAAAAGAATGACATATAGAAAAATATATTAACCTTCTTAGGCAAAATAATCTATAACTCTAAGAAGTCCCATCCAATTTAGAGACCATTGGATTTTCATTTTCAAAAACAACATCATAAAAAATAAGTGGGCGACCCATGACCATTGGATTTTCATTTTCAAAAACAACATCATAAAAACTAAGTGGGCCACCCATGAGGGGGACAAAAAGATTATTAACCTTCTCTATAACTCTCTCTAACTCCCTTGTATCTTTTGCAATGACTAAAACCTACTATTCCCACCATTGTCTGGACATCATCATTGTTCTTCCTTCGAGCCATCCTACCCCTACTCTATGGGATAGGAGGTGTCTCTTGGGCACTATGCCCCTTCATTGTTCAATTCTTCTTTTATTAATTCATGCTAGGGAGAATAGGCTCATCTGAACTCCATCTAGTAAAAAAGAATTCAAATACAAATATGCACATGTGTGGCATAGTAGCTAGAATCACCTCATAGGTGGGGGACATGTGAGTTCAACACATGGACGTCATGGATACCTCCCCTCCTTCATTGGAAGGATGATTGGCCTTAGGTCCTATGGCCTTCAAGCAAATACCTGCTGATCCCCATGCTTCAAGCACTAATTGCAAGCTCTCTTGGGGCTAGTGAAACCATGTCTTTGATCTTTGGGCCTGTCAAACCAACCTTCACATTTAGCCTCAGGGTCATCCTTTTCCAAGATCTACCCTAGTGGGCATTTGGGATCTATAATTCTGGCCATGCTCTACGTGTAACCCCTACTTTGTAGGATACACAAGGTCCTAGGGAAACCAAACCTGCTGTGAATTGTACTTTTAATTAATTCAAGCATATATAGGAGAGTAGAGGGCCTCAGCCACAACTTCCTTTCTTAAAATCACAATACAACATAGAAATTTTAGTTAGTATCTGTAGCACCCCTCCTTTTCTCTTCCTCTTGTTCAAAGAGAACCTGTTCTCAGGTTCTCTAGATTCGTTCTCTCCTATCGGTTGGCATCCTCATCTATAACACTTCTCTGCGCACACCATAAGCTTGGGTTTTGCCCATTGTCAAGCGTGTCAGTTGGGCTTTTCTATTTTCTTTCTCTCTCTCTCTCTCTCTCTCTCTCTCTCTCTCTCTCTCTCTCTCTCCCATCCTCCTGTTCTCTCTCTCTCTCTTTCTCTTTCTCTCTCTCTCTCTCTCTCTCTCTCTCTCTCTCTCTCTCTCTCTCTCTCTCTCTCTCTCTCTCTCTCTCTCTCTCTCTCTCTCTCTCTCTCTCTCTCTCTCTCTCTCTCTCTCTCTCTCTCTCCCCCCTCCCTTCTCTCTCCTCCCCCGCCCCGCACCCCCGCTGACCCCTCCCGCACCACCCGCTGACCCCCGCTCGCACCACCCGCAGACCCCTCCGCTCACCCCTCCCGCACGCCCCGCTCCCTCCCCCGCCCCACCCCGCAGCCCTCCCCGCCCCACCCCGCAGCCCTCCCCGCTGTCCACCACAGCCCTCCTCGCCTCTCCCCGCAGCCCTCCCCGTCCCACCCACAGCCAACCCCGCTGCCCCCTGCTGCCCCCCACAAGCCCCCCCGCTGCCCCCCTCAAGCCCCACCCCCCCCGCTGCCCCCCGCAAGCCCCCCTGAGACCCCCCGCACTCCCCCGTTGACCCCCCGCCTCACCCCGCAGCTCACTCCCGCCACCCCCCTCACACCCTCGCCACTCCTACCCCCCTCTGCCCTCTGCGTCCCCTCAGCCCCCCTTCCTCCCACTAACCAATCCCGCCACCCTTGGCCCCTGCCTTCTCCTCCCACTAACGACTCCCGCCAACCCAGCCACCCTCCTTCCCCTCCGTTCCCATACAACACCCGCACCCCTCATTCAATGGGAGATATTATGAATGTGTCATTTGTTGTGGAGAATTTGAGCAATTGAGAAGTTTTAATCAACACTTAAAGTCAAATGTTCATGAGCCATAGGAGTATAGCTGTAAATATTGTGGAAAACAATTCAGAGAATTATCAGCTCTTGTGACTGAGATGGAGTGGAAAGCATGTGGTGGAATGGGTGCTGAAAGACTAAAGAATTTCGTGAGGAAGTTTGGGTCCCTATCTCTCACAAATGGCTGAAAAAAAGTGGTATATTCTATTTCAATGTGCGAGGGTGCTGAATGGGGGTGGGAATTTATGTGGCAGTTTGGTTCGTTCTCTTTCCCTTACAAGGCTTATTTTTTAGGATCCTATTCAAATCAAGGAAATATTCGATTGACCCCTTCAATTTTGGGTAAATAGTCGGTGCGTGATCAGTGGACATGAGGAATCGGCAAGGCTCTCTTGGCTTATGGGAGCCTATAAAAGCAATGGATTTGTGTTCATTGGGGACATTTATTTAGATACACATTTACGTACGTACAGAGGTCCTCTCCCGCACTTGTGGCTTCAAGCCTACTGTAGGAAGTCAGTCTGTGGTGTGGATACAGAGCGTGGGCTTCCGAGTGGAGGGCTAATAGCACTATAGTGTGAAGGGAGTGATTTGGATTGTCATTCCGCGTGAGTCTGTGGTATTTTCAAGCTCTTTTCCTTAGAGCAAGTTTCTATACATTGTATTGATCAGCACTAGTCTATTATACGGATTGTATGAGTCTCTTGTATTGAGGTTGTTTGGATCTGGAGTGTCATGTTAGCCCAAAGCATCAATATGGTAGCATTTTCTTGGCTTACATTGTAATCATTCGTTCGAACTAAGGAATGTTTGGGTTTCCCAAGTATTGTGATTTATCTTAACCCTTACTCTCAAAAGGTACAATTCTGTGCAATCATTGTTATCTGCCTACTCACAGAAGTGTTAAAGGGTATACTTCCCTAAAGAGAACCTCCCTTGAGTAGGTGACGTACTGGAAATGTTTATTCTCTATTCTTGATAAAAGTGGATACCCCAGTACCTCCTCTACAGTTTGGCACGCCTGGTGGGACCTTTGCATTTCTGTGAGAGGTATTTTTGACCTATTGCATTTGCAAGTAGGTACATGACCCATACGCGAGCAGATAAGGAGTCTCTTTGGGTTCGGAGGAGCCTTAACAAGTTAGCCATAACCACGACTAGTGAGTCTACCTCCCCTCTGCCCTCCCTAAATTTATCTATTGATTTGGGTGTGACACCATCATCAAAAGAGAGGTATAGGAGAACCTTAGACTTCTCCTCAGATACGTCCAAAGAAACACCAGTACAAATGGAGGATCTCTCTCATTTACTCTCCAGATTAAACATTAAATTCCCTACCTTCAAGGGACAAGCTTATGAGGATGCTGATGATCATGTGAGGAGATTCATCTCTTTATGCCTTAGACGAGGTCTGCAAAATAGAGAGGATGCAATGCTGGCACTCTTCCCATCAACATTGGAGGGTCTTGCAGACAAATGGTATAGTCAATATGCAGATGGCCATTTCACTACATGGGAGGCTATGAAGGCGGCATTCTCACAGACATTCCGACCAAGTGATTCCTCAGAAAGAGCTCTAGATCAGCAAGAGAACTTGAAGCTAAGATCAGGTGAATCCTTTCATGAACTTCACACTAGAACAAAAGCACTTGTTGCACGTCTGCCACATGCTCCAGGTGACTTTTGGGTTAAAAAATGGATAGAAAAAGCTCTACCCAGGTCATCTCAGCAGAAGCTCCGTGAGTCTCTTAGATTGGATGCAACCCTCAATGATTTTGTTGCAGCGGCATCACGCATAGAAGAAGCAAGGCAACATTTTGAAGAGGATACACAAAGAAATTATGATGCAGACCTGGATCCTATTGGGCAACTAAGGAGGGAACTAGAGGCATTGAAAATGCAACAGAATCAACAAGAAGAGAAGGTATTGCCACCACTGCGTCGCAATGATGACGAAGTAGCCCAACTTTGTCGTGAGTTAGAAGATTTGAAGACCACTCAGGATATAAGGAGACAAATTTGCTGTACAATCTGTAACAACAATGGACATTCCAATGCTAATTGCCCTAACAAGATAAGCTATCAATTTTGTGGAAAGGATGGTCATGAAGCTAGAGATTGCTACTACCTCAAGGGTATACAGCAAAGAGGTAACCCTCAAACTTTGGATTCATACTATGCTAGTACTTCAAATACATCTAATAGAGAGGAGAATTGGCCTGCAAAGCCTAGATATAATAGACCTTTGATGTGCTATCGTTGTGGTGAGTATGGCCACATGCAAAATAGGTGTTCCCTTCCAGAAGATGCACCTCCTTTTCAACATTGTCGAGAGGCCAAGGATCATTATACCAAAGACTGCCCAATGAGTTGTCCTGCTCCAATCCACATGATTGCAGTTTCTCCACAAGAAGAAGGTATGACCGCTCAGTCTTATGCCGTTTCATCCTCTGCAATGCCCATGATGACCAGAGCTAGGCAAGCAGCAGCAATCCATAGAGAGGAGCAACAAGGATTTCAAGATAAAGAGGAAGAAAAGAAGTCTGGATGGAAGGACCAAGCAGAAATTGAAGGAGCTTATGAAAAGGTGGCTACTTCTCTAAGGGGCCAACCAACAAGTTTGCAAGAAGACACTCATAAGGTAGACATTGAGCAGATCTTGAAAGGTATTCATCACAAGGTTAGTTTGTACGAACTTATCAAAATGGATTCAAAAATAAGAAGTGACTTACTGAAGATTGTACACTCTGCTCACTTGGTCCAATCACCTAGTATAGATGGTTTCATGGTTTATTTTCCCCCTCCACCCTTAGCAGACTACCAAACCTCAAGATTATCTGTTGGTATAAAGGATGAAGCTCTCACACGTGTGATCATAGATGGAGGCTTTGGTATCAATTTGATGCCAGATTTTACAATGAAGAAACTGAAATTGAACCCCACCAAGTTGTCACCATTCACCGTTACGTTAGCAGATCAGCATCGGGTTGCGCCACTTGGCATTATTGAAAAGGTACTGATGGTAGTAAAGGGTGTGAAGAGATGGATAAGTATGTGCTTGAAGATGAAGAGGTGTTGCAAAATCCTTGATCTACACCAGCCAAATGAACTCCAGGAGTATATGGTGGGCCCTTTTAGCTTTCCAATGGATGTATTAGACACCCTATGTACCTTGGAAGATCACTCTCAAAAAGATAGATCAAAACAGATAAGTTGGAGTTAGCTCAGAGGTGAAAACTTGCTATTCTTGGTTCATACACCTGTCCAGTGTTTTACATAATTCTCTGAGCACAGCAGCAATTAGCTTAATTCCTCTTCGGGAAGTCTAGTTAGCTGAAAGAGCTAACTTTCAAGAGTAATCTCATCAAAAATAATGAACCACACACTGAGAATGAGTTTTAACAAGTGATGACATCATCCCGATTTTCACGGGCTGCTACAGAAATAGACTAGTGAGCAGAAATCAACATAACTCAAAATGTAGGAATCCAATGATTATGAAAATTTGTATGGTTATACTAGACAGTAAGGCAAAGCCAACAAGCTTTAAATCACGGAATTTGGATAAGTAACCACTGAGAAATGGCTCTGCCAAGATGAATCAAAAGTCGGGTACCTGATAGAGAAGTGAAGATGAACAGACCCTGTTGACTTCAAATGAACATAACTAAGGATTGCAACATCCAAATGACATGAAAATTTGTGAGCATATAGTAGACTTATAGAGCTAACTTTACCAAGTTAAATCACTGAAAATGATGCACCAAGCTCAGAGAAAACATCTCTGCAAGTTGACTGAGAAAACTGAGAGTAATGGCAGTGAGTAGTACACTTCACAAGAACATGGAAAGATGAAACCAAATAATCATGAAAATGAAAGTATATTTCTTGTACAATACAATGACTTACTGATACATATGTGTGCCTTGTAATCACACCTTGATATGGCATAAAGCTCAGCTCTTGGAGGTCTTCACATAGGTCTCTCTAACCACGACTAAAACTGCCATCTATTTATAGTTGAGTTTGGGAGGCTAACTTCCCTCAATCACTCTCCAATCAATCAATGATTGATTTGATTCTATACCTACCACAAATCATGAATTCGTGGCTCCTCAACCACTTAAGATTCTCTTACTTTTACATTAAGTAAACTCTTCAAAAGTTACAAGGGGTAGTTCACAAGTGAACTTTACATAGTCTTCATTTTAAGGCTTTTTCTAAGACTTTGTGAGACTCAAGCCAATACTTAGGCTTGTCATAGACTTGCTCCAACAGCTCCCCCTGAAGCCAAGTATGCTTGAGGTCTTCAATCTTCCAAGATTACCTGCAAACCTATCATAGCCTTGAATTTGCAAAGCTTTGTACCATCCAATGCTTTGGTTAGAATATCTGCACATTGTTGATGAGTGGACACATATGATATTTGAATCTCTTTGCTTAGAACCTTCTCTCGTACATAGTGATAATGAACTTCAATATGTTTAGTCCTTGCATGAAAAATAGGATTAGCAGCCAAATGAATAGAACTCATATTGTCACCAAAAATAGTTGGAGTTCCAAACTCCAATCCAAGATCTTTGAATAATGTCTTCATCCACATAGCTTCTTGTGTAGCTATAGCAAGACCTCTATATTCAGCTTCAGTAGAAGAGAGAGCAACTGTGGGTTGCTTCTTGGATGACCATGAAATAAGCTTTGAACCTGCAAAGGTAAGATAACCTGAAGTGCTCCTTCTATCTTCCTTGGAGCCAGCCCAATCTGCATCAGAAAATAGCTTCAAACCTAAATCAGATACATAAGGATAATAAAGTACTTCATTTATGGTTCCTTTGAGATACTTGAGAATCCTTTTGGCAGCATCCATATGTGGTTTCCTTGGTGTGTGCATAAATTGACTTAGCACACTCACACTGTAACATATATCTACTCTTGTCAATGTGGCATAGTTGAGACTACCCACAAGACTTTGATATGATGTGATGTCCTCTATGAGTTCACCTTCATGTGAGCTCAATTTGTGATTGACCTCCATTGGAGTACCTACAATCTTACAATCTTGCATCTTGAATTTTGCCAACATGTCCTTAATGTACTTTCTTTGAGTGAGAAACAAACCATGATCTTTGTAGACAACTTCCAAACCTAGGAAGTAGGTAAGTGAACCCAAATCACTTATCTTGAACTCTTCTCTCATCTGATCTTTGATCTTCTTCATACCATCTGTATCATTTCCTGTCAATATAATATCATCTACATATACACATAGGTAGATGACCTCGGAATTACTCTTTTTAATAAAGAGTGAAGGATCTGCCTTGCTTGGTTGAAAGCCTTTGTCCTGCAAGAATGAAACAAGCCTGAAATTCCAAGCTCTTGGAGCTTGCTTGAGACCATACAATGCTTTGTTAAGTTTACACCCATAATCAGGATAAACTTGATTCTCAAAACCAGGTGGTTGTGCCATATATACCTCTTCTGTTATCCAACCATTCAAGAATGCATTCTTTACATCTAGTTGAAGTATCTTCCAATTCTTGGAAGAGGCAATACTAAGCAAAACCCTAATAGTAGGCATCTTTGCCATAGGAGAGAAAGTCTCCTCATAATCAATTCCCTGAGTTTGTGCAAAGCCTTTTGCCACAAGCCTTGCCTTATACCTGTTAATTGAACCATCAGAATTCTTCTTGAGTTTATAGACCCATCTTGAGCCTATTACCTTCATGGATGAAGTCTTGGGCACCAAATCCCAAGTGTTGTTTTCCTCAAGTGCTTCAATCTCTTCCTTCATTGCATGCTTCCATTCTGTTTTTGCTTTGGCCTCTTCAAATGATGATGGCTCCTCTTGGTTTATGTCCTCTGCTATGTAGATAGAATGTTTAGTTACTAATGAGGTGTCAAACCCATACCTTTCTGGTTTTTTCTTTTCCCTCATAGATCTTCTTAGGCCATGATGTGATGATTCTGCCTCATGTCCAAGTTCCTGCAATTTTGCTTTACCTTTAGACTTCCATGCTTTGATCTTTTCCATGTGAGATTCTTCATCATCCTCTGAGGTGTCTTGTTCTTCAATCTTTGATTGTTCTCTACCAAGCTTTGGAAAATCTTCTTCAAGATCATATGGTAAATTGATCTTCCTGCATGAATCTTCATACCATGAATTGTTCTCATCAAAAACTACATCTCTGCTTACCAAGAATCCTTTGTTGGTAGGGTTGTATAACCTGTAGCCCTTTTGATTGTTGTCATATCCAATAAATACACACCTTTCTGCCTTTGGATCCATCTTGCCTCTAACCTGTGAAGGAACATGAGCAAAAGCAATACATCCAAAAATTTTACAATGATCTAAGCTTGGCCTTCTTCCATTCCAAGCCTCATATGGAGTCATCCCATCAAGGGATTTTGAAGGCAACCTGTTAATCAAGTAAGTGGCTGTAGATACAGCCTCAGCCCATAAGTAATTAGGTAAATGCTTTTCATTTAACATAGACCTTGCAGCTTCAACAATTGTCCTATTCCTCCTTTCTACCACTCCATTTTGCTCAGGAGTGTACCTTGTAGTTACCTCTCTTTTGATTCCTCTTTCTTGAAGAAAAGAATCAAAATCATGGGAGAAGTATTCTCCCCCTCCATCTGACCTTAGCCTTTTTAGTGATTTACCTGTTTGATTCTCCACAAGAGCCAAATATCTTTTGAAACATGAAAAAACTTCATCTTTGTGTTTCATAAAGAATAGGATAGTCCATCTACTGCAATCATGAATAAAGGAAACATAATACCTTGATCCAGATATTGAAGCTTCCTTGCTAGGTCCCCATACATCTGTATGAACCAACTCCAAGAGATCTCCATGCATATAACCTTTCTTCATGAATGGTAACCTGTGAGACTTTCCAAATTGACATGCACTACACTTATAAATCATATGTTGTTTTGACAAATTAGGAAGTCCAAGTACACTTTGGTCCCTGCAGATTTGCTTTAATGACCTTTCACCAATATGTGCTAACCTTTTGTGCCATACTTCCAATTCTGTGAGTGTCTGACTACCATAATTAAAGAGAGCAATGTTTCTAGTGTCCTGTAATTCAAATGTGAACAATCTACCTGTCTTTTCACCTTTTGCAATTCTTCTGAATCCCTGACTTGGATCTTCAACAAATGCTCCTGCTTTTGTGAACCTGACTTGCAACCCTTTTTCTACTATCTGCCCAACACTTATCAAATTCTTTGTAATGGTAGGGACATAGAGTACCTTACTGAGTAGGTTGATGTTTCCATCAGGTGCTTTGACATTGCCTATTTTCTCCACAGGATCTTTTGTATCATCTCCTGTTTGTACCTCATGCTTATTCCTTGGATCTTCTAAATCTGATAGGAGTGCCACATTTCCTGCCACATGATTTGAACAACCTGAATCTATGTAGAAAACATGCTCATCAGATTTACCTTGTGGCATAGCCATGTTCATGATCAATAATGAATCCTCTTTGTTTGAGTCTTCTGTGTAGTTATTGTAGTCTCTCCTTCCTTTGTAGCCTCCTTGATAGTTTGAATGATTGTAGTTGTTGTAGTTGCCATGGTAGTTGTTGAACCTTCCTCTTGAGTAGCCATAACTTCCTCTATTGTATCCTCTGCCTCTTTGATTCCTGGAATTCCTAAAGCAATTTTCAGTTGTATGATTAGTTAATCCACAAATAGAACATGAGTTGGACTCTTGGGATCTCCCCCTGCCTTGTCTACCTCCTCTTCCTCTACCTCTACCATGTCTTCCTCTACCTGCATAGTTAGCTTGATATGTACCTGCTTCATCATCCACTTTCTTTGCCTTTCCTTTGTTATCTTTAGACTTGCTTTTATCCGTGTATAAAGCTGAAGATTGATTACCTTTAGAGCTTTCTCCATTTTTGATAAGCTTTGCCTCTTGAGTAAGTAGTTGTCCAATGAGTGTGTTGAAATCAGGTATATGCATGTCCATGTACAAATCCATAGCTGTGGTGAATGCTTCCCACTTATCATCTGCCTTCAAGCCATTGATGACCTGCCTTACAATTTGCTCTTCATCTATTACCTCTCCAATGCTTCCCAACTGATCCGCTATGTCCTTGAGCTTTGTGACAAAATCAGTCACATTTTGTTTGGGAGCCTTCTTGAGAGTTGTGAACTCCAGCCATAGTTGATTCTTCCTAGCTTTGGTACTTGAAGAAAAGAAAGCTTCAAGTGCATCCCACACTTCCTGAGATGTCTTACAACTTCTAATGTGAGGCAACAAAAAATCTGAGATAGAGTTGAGGAGATAAGACCTTGCAAGTGCATCCTTGGAGCACCATGTGCTCAATCTTTCTTGCTCTTCTTGTGTTGGTTGACTTTTGTTCCTGAAACTTGGCATAACTTCATCTCCAGCCACATAACCATATAAACTTCTACCTTGGAGATAAGCTTCCATTCTTAATGACCAAGCTGAGTAGTTACCTCTGTCCAATTTGTCAATTGATGAAGGAAATCCATCTGCCATGTTGTCCAACCTTGCTCTGATACCACTGTGAAGAGATGGATAGGTATGTGCTTGAAGATGAAGAGGTGTTGCAAAATCCTTGATCTACACCAGCCAAATGAACTCCAGGAGTATATGGTGGGCCCTTTTAGCTTTCCAATGGATGTATTAGACACCCTATGTACCTTGGAAGATCACTCTCAAAAAGATAGATCAAAACATATAAGTTGGAGTTAGCTCAGAGGTGAAAACTTGCTATTCTTGGTTCATACACCTGTCCAGTGTTTTACATAATTCTCTGAGCACAGCAGCAATTAGCTTAATTCCTCTTGGGGAAGTCTAGTTAGCTTAAAGAGCTAACTTTCAAGAGTAATCGCATCAAAAATAATGAACCACACACTGAGAATGAGTTTTAACAAGTGATGACATCATCCCGATTTTCACGGGCTGCTACAGAAATAGACCAGTGAACACAAAAATCAACATAACTCAAACTATAGGAATCCAATGATTATGAAAATTTGTATGGTTTAACTAGACAGTAAGGTGAATCCAACAAGCTTTACATCACTGAATTTGGATACGTAACCACTGAGAAATGGCTCTACCAAGATGAATGAAAAAGTCGGGTACCTGACAGAGAAGTGAAGATGAACAGACCCTGTTGACTTCAAATGAACATAACTGAAGATTGCAACATCCAAATGACATGAAAATTTGTGAGCATATAGTAGACTTATAGAGCTAACTTTACCAAGTTAAATCACTGAAAACGATGCACCAAGCTTAGAGAAAACATCTCTGCAAGTTGACTGAGAAAACTGAGAGTAATGGCAGTGAGTAGTACACTTCACAAGAACATGGAAAGATGAAACCAAATAATCATGAAAATGAAAGTATATTTCTTGTACAATACAATGACTTACTGATACATATGTGTGCCTTGTAATCACACCTTGATATGGCATAAAGCTCAGCTCTTGGAGGTCTTCACATAGGTCTCTCTAACCACGACTAAAACTGCCATCTATTTATAGTTGAGTTTGGGAGGCTAACTTCCCTCAATCACTCTCCAATCAATCAATGATTGATTTGATTCTCTACCTACCACAAATCACGAATTCGTGGATCCTCTTTCCATTCTTGATCATGTGGACTCAACCACTTAAGATTCTCTTACTTTTACATTAAGTAAACTCTTCAAAAGTTACAAGAGGTAGTTCACAAGTGAACTTTACATAGTCTTCATTTTAAGGCTTTTTCTAAGACTTTGTGAGACTCAAGCCAATACTTAGGCTTGTCATAGACTTGCTCCAACACAGGAGTGCCACTTTCTTCTAGATTTTGTTGTTATTGCACTTCCACAAGAGACTTCTTACCCTTTACTCCTGGGGAGACCTTGGCTGAGACAAGCAAAAGCTTTGCAAGATTGGGGGAAAAACAAACTATGGATTTCAACAAGCACCAATAACCAAGTGCAACT
The DNA here is from genome assembly GCA_020310875.1 of Ceratopteris richardii. NCBI lineage: Eukaryota > Viridiplantae > Streptophyta > Polypodiopsida > Polypodiales > Pteridaceae > Ceratopteris > Ceratopteris richardii. The sequence continues at coordinate 19,535 of MU262409.1, read as the reverse complement.
ACATTTGGAAGAAGGATTCGACTCAAGAAAAACTACTGGATATACTATGGACACTCAGGTAATGCCCTCTCTACCCCAAGAAGATGATACATTGTTAAATTGGATGATGGGAAGTGCAAAGTGTTGCACAGTGGAGATCAATGAAATTGAGGAAGAAGTTGTAGATAAGGTAATTACAGGAAAGGGCAATGAAGATCACAAGGTGTTGGAGAATGAGCAATTGCAAGAAAATACAAGCTTTGAAGGGGCAACCAATATAAAAGTATCAGAGGTGGAAGGTTATGAACCTAAGAGTAGAGAAGATCTTCCTTTTGCAGATATACCTCAAGGATGGATAGAAGAACATGTTGCAGAATATAAATTAAAATCCAGTCTTGCACATAGTGGAGATGATTTCTCAAACAAGACTAGTCTTGAAACATTGGTTCAAGAAGTAAATTTAGGAGATGAAGAGAACCCTCAAGTACTCCACTTAGCATCCTGGTTGTGGCATTATCCTCCTTTAGTGCAGAAGGTAACTTCTTTGCTTTTTGCCTATAAAAGTGTCCTTGCATGGTCCTACAAATATCTAACAGGGATACGAGAAGAGCTTGGGTTACATCGGATACCCTTAGTTGAGGGAGCCGCGCCTGCAAGAAGTAGACCATATCGACTCAGTCCGAAATATGCAGAGGCAGTAAAAGCAGAAATTACAAAACTAGAAGAAGCAGGTATAATTGTTCCAGTAGAACATTCTCGGTGGCTTTCTTCTATGGTTATTGTGCCCAAGAAAAGTAGTGGAAAAATAAGAGTTTGTGTTGATTTTCGTGCCTTGAATAAGGTGACTGTTCAAGATGGATTCCCTCAGCCCTTCACCGAGCAAGTACTTGAGGAAGTAGCTGGTCACGCTTTGTATAGTTTTTTGGACGGTTTTAGTGGCTACAAACAGATAGTGATCCATCCTGATAACAGGGACAAAACAACCTTTGTAACTCCATGGGGCACTTATGTCTATACCTGCATGGCTTTTGGTTTGAAGAATGCGCCAGCTTCGTTTAATAGAAAGATGTATCTGATATTGGGTAAATGGTTAACAACCTTTTGTAGATCCCTCTCTTTCAGACAACTTCTGTGTCTAGGGAGATCACTTTTAAAGAAGAGCCGCATTTTGTTCCTTGATGAAGTATAGTACTCTTTCTATGATCCCTCTCTCTCTTTGAGGCATGAGGCCGTGGGCTCCAAGTGCAGGGGACAGGATCCACTAGTCCTAAGAAGATAGAAGAGAAGGAGACTGAGAGAAGAGCTCTCAGATGCTTTGAACTGCAGCTTCGGGGAATGTCCGTTCCATTTCTTGGACATGCTTGTGTTTCGGGCAGATGTTGCTTCCATTTCCATTATGTCCTCAGTTGATTTGTTATATCTCTCTCTCTCCTCTCTCTATCTCCCTCTTTCTTCCCTCTCTCTCTCTTTCCTCTCTCTCTCTTGGTCTCTCACTCTATCCCTTTCTCTCTCATCCCTCACTCTCTTTTCTCACTCTCCCTCTCTCTTTTCCCCTCTTGGTCTCTTCCCTTTATTCTCTCTCCCTCTCTCTCTCCTCCCCCTCACACCCCCACAGCCCCGCCAACCCCCTCCCCTCCCCTCACCTCTAGCCCCCGCCAACCCCCTCCCCTCCCCTCACCGCCAACCCCCGCCACCCCCCTCCCCTCCCCTCACCGCCAGCTACCGCAAGCTCCCTCACCACCCTCTCGACCCACTAACCCCCTCAGCCCCCACGCGTCCCCTCCTCTCTCTCTCCCTCTCTCTCTCCCATTCTCTCTCTCTCTTCCCCCACCATCCCGCCAGCCCCCGCCAAACCCTCCCCTCCCCTCACCTCCAGCCCCCGCCAACCCCCTCCCCTCCCCTCACCGCTAACCCCCGCCACCCCCCTCCCCTCTCCTCACCGCCAGCTACCGCCAGCCCCCTCACCACCCTCTCGCCCCACTAACCCCCTCAGCCCCCACGCGTCCCCTCCTCTCTCTCTCTCCCTCTCTCTCTCCTATTCTCTCTCTCTCCTCCCCCTCACACCCCCACAGCCCCGTCAACCCCCTCCCCTCCCCTCACCTCCAGCCCCCGCCAACCCCCTCCCCTCCCCTCACCGCCAACCCCCGCCACCCCCCTCCCCTCTCCTCACCGCCAGCTACCGCCAGCCCCCTCACCACCCTCTCGACCCACTAACCCCCTCAGCCCCCACGCGTCCCCTCCTCTCTCTCTCTCCCTCTCTCTCTCCTATTCTCTCTCTCTCCTCCCCCTCACACCCCCACAGCCCCGCCAACCCCCTCCCCTCCCCTCACCTCTAGCCCCCGCCAACCCCCTCCCCTCCCCTCACCGCCAACCCCCGCCACCCCCCTCCCCTCCCCTCACCGCCAGCTACCGCCAGCCCCCTCACCACCCTCTCGACCCACTAACCCCCTCAGCCCCCACGCGTCCCCTCCTCTCTCTCTCTCTCTCTCTCTCCTATTCTCTCTCTCTCTTCCCCCACCATCCCGCCAGCCCCCGCCAAACCCTCCCCTCCCCTCACCTCCAGCCCCCGCCAACCCCCTCCCCTCCCCTCACCGCCAACCCCCGCCACCCCCCTCCCCTCCCCTCACCGCCAGCTACCGCCAGCCCCCTCACCACCCTCTCGACCCACTAACCCCCTCAGCCCCCACGCGTCCCCTCCTCTCTCTCTCTCCCTCTCTCTCTCCCATTCTCTCTCTCTCTTCCCACCACTCACCCCCACCTCTCACCCGCACCTCCCACCACTCACCCCACCTTCCTCCACATAAACCCACGAGCCCCCTCAAGCACTCTCCCCCTTCCTCACACACATACACACTCACGCACAACCACACACATAAACACACACACTCTCACACCCATACACGCGCACCCACCCATCACACGCACACCAACACATACATGCATCCCCACACACATACCCTCTCACGCCACATATGGTCTCACATACGTCTACACACACATCTTCATACATGCACACACCTGTCAAAAGACACTTGGATGTGAGGAGCTTGCAGAGCATAGAAGAAAAATGACATCTAAACCAATCATGAAGGAGCTTTTCTCAGGATGAACATGGGTCCAAAAGTACAATAAATCAAAAGCAAGATGGGGTCTCGCACTTCATGCGGGCAGTAGAAGGCTCAAGACAAAGATGGCAGGTGCAATGGTAAAAGTGTATTGTCAAGAGTAAAAGTGGCCGCCAACCATTCACGGCGACTACCTATCTTTGGGGATCCAATGCAAATCAAGGGAATAATTGACCTACCCCTCCAATTTTGGGTGGTTAACCGGCGCGTGATCAATGGACGTGAAGATTCAGCAAGGCTCTCTTGGCCTATTAGGGCCTATAAAATCAAAGGATTTGTGCTCATTTGGAGGACTAGCAGGACAACGACACACACTGGAGTACACATACAAGATTGTGCAGAAGACCTCTCTTGCACTTGGTGGTTTCAAGTCTACTGTGGGAGCTACTCTGTTGTGTATATAGAGGGGAGGCTTCTCAGTGAAGGGCTATGAGCACTATAGTGTAAAAGGGTAGTTCGGATTCTTCTTCTTATCCGTGAGTCAGTGTGGTTGATTGCGCTCTATTCTCTTGAGGAGATCTTACCACTTGTATTGTTTTGATTTAGTCTGCATATCAGAGGTCCTTATGTGGATAGGAGAAACTTTTGTATTAGTGTGTTTGCTAATCGGGTGATCTGTCAGTCCTTAACTTGTGGCTTGTTAGACCTAAGTTTACACTTGTGAGCATCATATCAATTGCCCAACTTTGTAATCATCTGGTTTGAATCAGGCAGAGTGCAGTCTTCATTTGTTATTGGTTGTCCATAATTGTGAAGCATTTACCCTGCTGTAAAATTCTCGTTATCAGCCTGCTCACAGAAATGTTAAAGGGTATACTTCCCTAAAGAGAACCCCCCTTGAGTAGGTGACGTACTGGACGTGTTTAATCTCCATTTTCTACCTTTGTTAAAAGCGGATACCCCAGTACTTCCTCTACAGTTTGGCACGCCCGGTGGGATATTTGCATTTCTGTGAGAGGATTGTCGCCCTATTGTATTTGCGAGTAGGTACATGACCTATACGCGGGCGGACAAGGAGTCTCATTGTGAACGGAAGCGTCTCAACAAGTTAGAAATAACCACAACCAGTGAGCCTACCTCTCCTCCACCATCCTTGAATCTATCCATTGATTTGGGAGTAACACCATTATCAAAAGAGAAACATAGGAGAACCTTAGATTTTTCCTCTGATACTTCAGAAGAGGCGCCGGCACCAATGGAGGATAGTTCCCATTTACTCTCTAGGTTGAACATCAAGTTTCCTACATTTAAAGGATTGGCTTATGAAGATGCAGATGAGCACGTGAGGAGATTCGTCTCATTATGTCGTGGAAGAGGATTGCAGAACCGGGAGGATGCAATGTTGGTGCTCTTTCCATCTACATTGGAAGGCCTTGCAGACAAATGGTATAGCCAGTATGCAGATGGGCACTTCACTACGTTGGAGGCACTAAAAGCGGCATTCTCGCAGACATTTCGACCAAGCGACTCCTCAGAACGAGCTCTAGATCAGCTAGAGAACCTAATATTACGAGCAGGTGAATCCTTCCATGAATTGCACACTAGAACTAAAGCACTTGTTTCTCGGTTGCCTCATGCTCCAGGTGATTTTTTAGTCAAAAAATGGATTGAGAAGGCTCTGCCTAAGTCATGTCAACAAAAGCTTCGGGAATCCCTCAGACTGGATGCAACACTTGATGATTTTGTTGCAACTGCATCACGCATTGAGGAGGCTAGAATACATTTTGAAGTGGACTCTCAAACAAATTATGCATCCGATTTGGATCCGATCGTGCAACTCAGGAAGGAGTTGGAAGCCTTAAGGATGCAGCAAAGTCGCCAAGAAGAGAAGGTCATACCGCCACCCTCAACCCATAATGTGGATGAAGTGTCTCAACTTAGGCGTGAGCTTGAAGACTTGCGGACTACCCAGGACATACGAAGATAGGTTTGGTGTACAATATGTAATAATAATGGACATTCCAATGTAAATTCTCCTAACAGAGTCAGTTGTCAGTTCTGTGGCAAAGAGGGTCATGAAGCAAGAGACTGCTACTACCTTAAGGGGACACAACAGCGAGGTAACTATCAAGGTGTAGATTCATATTATGCTAGCACTTCTAATGCACTTAATAGAGAAGAGACCCGCCCAACTCGGCCTAGATACAATAGGCCCCTAATGTGTTACCGTTGTGGGGAGTATGGCCATATGCAGAACAGGTGTTCTCTTCCAGAGGATGCACCCCCTTGTCAGCACTGTCCAGATGCTAAGGATCACTACACCAGAGATTGCCCAAGAGGTCGTCCGGCTCCTATTCACATGATTGCAGTCTCCCCACCTGTAGAAGGTATGACAGCTCAATCTTATGTTGTTTCATCTTCATCCATGCCAATGATGACCAGAGCCAGGCAAGCGGCAGTAGCCCAAAAGGAGGAACAACAAGGACTCAAAGATAGAGTTGTAGAAAAGAGGGTGGGATGGAAGGACCAAGAAGAAATGGAAGAAGCTTATGAGAGGGCAACTACTTTGCTAAAAGATCAACCAACGAGTACTTCTGAAGGCAAGCAAGAAGTGGACATTGAAGAAATTTTGAAAGGTATTCATCATAAGATTAGCCTGTATCAACTCATAAAGATAGATCCTAAAGTAAGAAGTGATCTGCTGAAGATTATACATTCTGCATGCTTGTGCCCACCTCCTAGCATAGATGGTTTTATGGTGGACTTTCCTCCTGCACCCTTGGCTGATTATCAGAGCTCAAGATTATCTGTTTTAATCAAGGATGAAGCTCTAGCAGGTGTTATTATAGATGGAGGTTCCGGCATCAATTTGATGCCTGATTTCACTATGAAGAAACTAAGGCTCAATCCCACAAAGGCAGCACCCTTCACAGTCACCTTAGTAGATCAACGTCGGGTTGCACCAGTGGGCATTGTTGAAAAGGTACTTATGATAGTGCAGGGTTGTCATTTTGTTTTAGACTTTGTTGTTATTGCCCTGCCTCAGGAGACCTCATACCCTCTACTCCTGGGAAGGCCTTGGTTAAGGCAAGCAAAGGCTCTACAGGATTGGGGAACGAACAAGTTATGGATTTCCACATGTACTAACAATCAATTACAGATACATTTGGAAGAAGGATCAGACATCAACAAGGCTACTAGATATGCAATGGAAACTCAGGTAATGCCTTCAGAAGATGATGCCCTATTAAGTTGGATGATGGGAAGTGCAGAATGCTGCACAGTGGAGATATGTGAGGTAAATGAAGATTTTGCAGAAGCAACAGAAGGAGGACGAGAAGAGGGAAAAACTGATGTTCTTCACTTGAACAAAATAGAAAAGAGTAAGCAAGGAAGTCAAGCTTATTTTTTGCAGGCACCTCCTGAAGGACAGAAATCTCCAATTGAATCAGATAATCAAAATTCAACACTTAGCGCCACTAAGATGGTATGTAGGGAAAAGGCAGGTAAACATGAGGAATCAGATGATTTTATGCTGGCAGGACCAGAAAGGGACAAAGTTGTGCCTGCATCTGGGGAAGATAATTGCGACCTTCAAGAACTTCCATTCTCAAATATACCCTTAGGATGGATCAAGGAACAAATTGTGGATCATAAATTGAACTCTGCTCCTGCATACAGTGGAGATGAACTTTCAAGTGAGTCCAATTCTGAAAAGTTTGTTCAAGAAGTAAATCTTGGAGATGAAGAACCCTCAGATGGTTCACTTGGCTGCTTGGTTATGGCACTATCCGCCTTTATTGCAGAAGGTAACTTCCCTACTTTTTACCTATAAAAGCGTCTTTGCATGGTCCTATAAAGACTTAACAGGGATACCTCAGGAGCTTGGATTACACCCAATACCCTTAGTGGAAGGAGCTTCACCTGCAAGAAGTAGGCCTTACCGACTTAATCCAAAGTATCCAGAGGCAGTAAAGCTAGAAATCACAAAATTGGAAGAGGCAGGTATTATTGTTCCTGTAGAACACTCACGGTGGCTTTCTTCCATGGTCATTGTACCAAAGAAAAACGGCAAAATAAGAGTATGTGTTGATTTTCGTGCCTTGAATAAGGTAACTATTCAAGACGGCTTTCCCCAACCATTCACAGAGCAGGTGCTTGAAGAAGTAGCTGGACACTCTTTATATAGTTTTCTTGATGGGTTCAGTGGCTACAATCAGATAGCCATTCATCCTGAAGATAGAGACAAGACGGCTTTTGTTACACCATGGGGCACATATGTTTATACCCGTATGGCCTTTGGCTTGAAGAATGCACCAGTATCTTTCAATCGGACTATGTATCTCATACTAGGGAAATGGTTAACCTCATTTCTCCGCATTTTTATGGATGATTTTTCAGTATTTTCAGGAACAGACAAGAGGGCAATAGTTCAAGATTTCAATAATCATTTGGATAATCTAAAGGAAATCTTTGAGCAGTGTCTCAAAACAGGGTTGAAGTTGAATCCTGCTAAATGTCATTTTTTGGTGACCAAAGGCACTCTCCTAGGCCACATAGTATCAGTTGAAGGGATAACGGTTGATCCAGCAAAGATCACTGCTATCCTTTCCATGCCAATTCCACAAAGCCCAAAGGAAGTGCAAAGTTTCTTGGGCCATGCAGGATATCATAGACGATTTATCAGAATGTATTCAGAAATAGCTAAGCCTTTGTCCAGGCTTACAAGTAAGAATGTCCCTTTCTCATGGACTCCTGAAGCTGAGAAAGCATTTTGCGAATTAAAATTGAGGCTATGTACTGCTCCTCTTTTAACTGTTCCTAATTGGTCATTAGAGTTCCATGTACATACAGATGCCAGTCTTCATGCAGTTGGAGCAGTCTTGGCTCAACCATCATCACAGAAGATAGACCAACCTATTGTTTGTGCTAGCAGATTGCTTACCAAAGAAGAGAGGAACTACAGCACTACTGAAAGGGAAGGTTTGGCTATCGTGTTTGCTCTTCAAAAATTCCGGCATTACCTCTTAGGTGTGCATTTTATTGTCATAACTGATCATCAACCTTTGAAGTACCTGATTAACAAGCCCAGAGTAGCTGGAAGGGTCTGGCGATGGTTATTGTTATTTCAAGAATTTGATTTCGATATTCATATTAAGCCAGGGAAAGAGCATTATATGGCGGATCAGGTATCAAGAACTGCTCTCAATGAACAAGCAACAGGTATTGATGATGAATTGGTGGATAGTACTCTTTTTTTGGTTACAATGCAGACTGATTGGTATAATGAAATTCTTGAGTTCCTTTCCATTGGACAATTTCCCAAACATCTATCAGCACTAGAAAAGAGGAAATTACTTTTTAAGTCCAAATCTTACTCACTCATAGATGGAAATTTATATAAATATTGTCATGACGGTATCTTGAGAAAGTGTGTTTTTCCAGAAGAAGTAAACTTCTTGCTTGAAGCAGCACACAACGAAGGGCATATGAAGGGAGAAGAGTTGGCTGACAAGATTATCCACCAAGGATTATGGTGGCCTTAGATATACAAAGATGCAATCAAATTTGCCAAGGAGTGCGATATCTGTCAGAGATGTGCGCCTAAGCCAACCAAGATGAGTTTCCAGCCATTAGTCATCTCCACAGGATGGCTACCTTTTGAACGATGGGGACTTGACTTTATTGGTCCGATCAGTCCAATGGGTCAACCTGGAAGAAAGAGATATATTCTTATGGCCACGTGTTATGCAACTAAGTGGGTGGAAGCTAAAGCCACTACAGATTGCTCGGCCTTGACAGTGGCTAAATTTTTGTTTAAACGTATTTTTTCCAGATTCGGGTGTCCAATTGAGGTCACTAGTGACAGGGGCACTCACTTTGTGAATCAGTTGCTCCAAGTCATCTTTGACAGGTATAAAATCTTTCACAGGAAGTCATGTGCTTACTATCCCAGAGCGAATGGCCAAGCGGAAAGTTCTAACAAAATTTTGATTGGGCTCTTACGCAAATTATTCTTTGAGCATCAAAGTTCTTGGCCACAGGCACTAATTGGTGCAATCTGGGCTTTCCGAACTACTAGAAGGGGAACCACTGGCGAAAGTCCATTCCGCCTAGTCTATGGTAAAGAAGCATTGGCACCTTTCGAATTTATTATCAAGAAGGAAATCGGAGCCAGAACCACAGGTATTGAACCACCAATCAGAAGACTTGTGGCATTGGAAGAATGTAGGGAAGCAGCAATGAACAAACTACAGGTAAAACAAGAGGAACGCAAACGGCTGCATGACAGGTATTTAAGGACGAATGAGATACAGGAAGGATCTATGGTCCTCGTGCATCAAATCCCGTCGACGTCCACTAAATTTGCTCCTAAATGGGTAGGACCATATAAGGTCATCAAAGTATTGCCACATGGTGCAGTACAACTGGAGGATCTGCAAGGCAATGGGTTGCACTTAGTCAACATCTCCAGGGTGAAAAGTTATTTGAATTGATGCAAGCAGATGGAAATTTACTCCCTGTAAATACCATTGTTCTTTCATTTTCTGTAGTTCATTTTGAAGAAATAAGCAAATAAAGATATTGCACCGGGACGGTGCAAAATCTTGATGTGGGGGTCTGTAGATCCCTCTCTTTCAGACAACTTCTGTGGGACAGAGACAACTTCTGTGTCTAGGGAGAGCACTTTTAAAGAAGAGCCGCATTTTGTTCCTTGATGAAGTATAGTACTCTTTCTGTGATCCCTCTCTCTCTTTGAGGCATGAGGCCGTGGGCTCCAAGTGCAGGGGACAGGATCCACTAGTCCTAAGAAGATAGAAGAGAAGGAGACTGAGAGGAGAGCTCTCAGATGCTTTGAACTGCAGCTTCGGGGAATGTCCGTTCCATTTCTTGGACATGCTTGTGTTTCGGGCAGATGTTGCTTCCATTTCCATTATGTCCTCAGTTGATTTGTTATATCTCTCTCTCTCCTCTCTCTATCTCCCTCTTTCTTCCCTCTCTCTCTCTTTCCTCTCTCTCTCTTGGTCTCTCACTCTATCCCTTTCTCTCTCATCCCTCACTCTCTTTTCTCACTCTCCCTCTCTCTTTTCCCCTCTTGGTCTCTTCCCTTTATTCTCTCTCCCTCTCTCTCTCCTCCCCCTCACACCCCCACAACCCCGCCAACCCCCTCCGCTCCCCTCACCTCTAGCCCCCGCCAACCCCCTCCCCTCCCCTCACCGCCAACCCCCGCCACCCCCCTCCCCTCCCCTCACCGCCAGCTACCGCCAGCCCCCTCACCACCCTCTCGACCCACTAACCCCCTCAGCCCCCACGCGTCCCCTCCTCTGTCTCTCCCTCTCTCTCTCCCATTCTCTCTCTCTCTTCCCCCACCATCCCGCCAGCCCCCGCCAAACCCTCCCCTCCCCTCACCTCCAGCCCCCGCCAACCCCCTCCCCTCCCCTCACCGCTAACCCCCGCCACCCCCCTCCCCTCTCCTCACCGCCAGCTACCGCCAGCCCCCTCACCACCCTCTCGCCCCACTAACCCCCTCAGCCCCCACGCATCCCCTCCTCTCTCTCTCTCTCTCTCTCTCTCTCTCTCTCTCTCTCTCTCGTATTCTCTCTCTCTCCTCCCCCTCACACCCCCACAGCCCCGTCAACCCCCTCCCCTCCCCTCACCTCCAGCCCCCGCCAACCCCCTCCCCTCCCCTCACCGCCAACCCCCGCCACCCCCCTCCCCTCCCCTCACCGCCAGCTAACGCCAGCCCCCTCACCACCCTCTCGACCCACTAACCCCCTCAGCCCCCACGCGTCCCCTCCTCTCTCTCTCTCCTATTCTCTCTCTCTCCTCCCCCTCACACCCCCACAGCCCCGCCAACCCCCTCCCCTCACCTCACCTCTAGCCCCCGCCAACCCCCTCCCCTCCCCTCACCGCCAACCCCCGCCACCCCCCTCCCCTCCCCTCACCGCCAGCTACCGCCAGCCCCCTCACCACCCTCTCGACCCACTAACCCCCTCAGCCCCCACGCGTCCCCTCCTTTCTCTCTCTCTCTCTCTCTCTCCTATTCTCTCTCTCTCTTCCCCCACCATCCCGCCAGCCCCCGCCAAACCCTCCCCTCCCCTCACCTCCAGCCCCCGCCAACCCCCTCCCCTCCCCTCACCTCCAGCCCCCGCCAACCCCCTCCCCTCCCCTCACCGCCAACCCCCGCCACCCCCCTCCCCTCCCCTCACCGCCAGCTACCGCCAGCCCCCTCACCACCCTCTCGACCCACTAACCCCCTCAGCCCCCACGCGTCCCCTCCTCTCTCTCTCTCCCTCTCTCTCTCCCATTCTCTCTCTCTCCCATTCTCTCTCTCTCTTCCCACCACTCACCCCCACCTCTCACCCCCACCTCCCACCACTCACCCCACCTTCCTCCACATAAACCCACGAGCCCCCTCAAGCACTCTCCCCCTTCCTCACACACATACACACACTCACGCACAACTACACACATAAACACACACACTCTCACACCCATACACGCACACCCACCTATCACACGCACACCAACACATACATGCATCCCCACACACATACCCTCTCACGCCACATATGGTCTCACATATGCCTACACACACATCTTCATACATGCACACACCTGTCAAAAGACACTTGGATGTGAGGAGCTTGCAGAGCATAGAGGAAAAATGACATCTAAGCCAATCATGAAGGAGCTTTTCTCAGGATGAACATGGGTCCAAAAGTACAATAAATCAAAAGCAAGATGGGGTCTCGCACTTCATGCGGGCAGTAGAAGGCTCAAGACAAAGATGGCAGGTGCAATGGTAAAAGTGTATTGTCAAGAGTAAAAGTGGCCGCCAACCAGTCACGGCGACTACCTATCTTTGGGGATCCAATGCAAATCAAGGGAATAATTGACCTACCCCTCCAATTTTGGGTGGTTAACCGGTGCGTGATCAATGGACGTGAAGATTCAGCAAGGCTCTCTTGGCCTATTAGGGCCTATAAAATCAAAGGATTTGTGCTCATTTGGAGGACTAGCAGGACAACGAAACACACTAGAGTACACGTACAAGATTGTGCAGAAGACCTCTCTTGCACTTGGTGGTTTCAAGTCTACTGTGGGAGCTACTCTGTTGTGTATACAGAGGGGAGGCTTCTCAGTGAAGGGCTATGAGCACTATAGTGTAAAAGGGTAGTTCGGATTCTTCTTCTTATCCGTGAGTCAGTGTGGTTGATTGCGCTCTATTCTCTTGAGGAGATCTTACCACTTGTATTGTTTTGATTTAGTTTGCATATCAGAGGTCCTTATGTGGATAGGAGAAACTTTTGTATTAGTGTGTTTGCTAATCGGGTGATCTGTCAGTCCTTAACTTGTGGCTTGTTAGACCTAAGTTTACACTTGTGAGCATCATATCAATTGCCCAACTTTGTAATCATCTGGTTTGAATCAGGCAGAGTGCAGTCTTCATTTGTTATTGGTTGTCCATAATTGTGAAGCATTTACCCTGCTGTAAAATTCTCGTTATCAGCCTCCTCACAGAAATGTTAAAGGCTATACTTCCCTAAAGAGAACCCCCCTTGAGTAGGTGACGTACTGGACGTGTTTAATCTCCATTTTCTACCTTTGTTAAAAGCGGATACCCCAGTACTTCCTCTACACCTTTCTACACATTTTTATGGATGACTTTTCAGTATTTTCAGGTACAGATAAAAGAGCAACAGTTCAAGATTTCCATGATCATTTGGAAAATCTAAAAGAAATTTTTGAGCAATGTCTCAAAACAGGGTTGAAGTTGAATCCTGATCAATGTCACTTTTTGGTCACTAAGGGCACTCTTCTTGGTCACATAGTATCTGCTGAAGGTATAACCGTGGACCCTGCAAAGGTTACGGCTATTCTTTCCATGCCAATTCCACAAAGCCCAAAGGAAGTGCAAAGTTTCTTGGGTCATGCAGGATATCACAGAAGATTCATTCGGATGTACTCAAAAATAGCTAAGCCCTTGTCAGGGCTTACCAATAAAAAGGTCCCTTTCTCATGGAGTGCTGAAGCTGACAAAGCATTTTGTGAACTAAAATTGAGGCTATGTACTGCTCCACTTTTAAGTGTTCCTAACTGGTCATTGGAATTCCATGTGCATACAGATGCTAGTCTTCATGCTGTTGGTGCAGTTCTAGCTCAACCATCATCACATAAGGTTGATAGACCTATCTCCTATGCCAGCAGACTACTCAACCAAGCTGAAAGGAATAACAGTACAACGGAAAGAGAAGGTTTGGCTATCGTATTTGCTCTTCAAAAGTTCCGACATTATCTCCTTGGTGTACATTTTATAGTTATATCTGATCATCAGCCCTTGAAGTACTTGATAAACAAACCTAGAGTAGCTAGAAGAATTTGGAGATGGTCACTCCTATTTCAAGAATTTTATTTTGATATTCATATTAAGCCAGGAAAAGAGCACTACATGGCAGATCAAGTGTCCAGGACGGCAATGAGCGAAAAAGCAACAGGTATTAATGATGAACTGGTGGATAGCAATCTTTTCCTAGTAGCAATTCGGACGGGTTGGTATGATGAAATTCTCCATGTTCTCACTACTGGAAAGATCCCAGAACACTTGACACCTCTAGAAAAGAGAAGATTGCTCCTGAAAACCAAAGCATATTCTCTTATAAATGGAAATTTATATAAATACTGTTAGGATGATATCTTGAGAAGGTGTGTCTATCCAGAGGAGGTAAATCTTTTGCTAGAGGCTGCACACAGTGAAGGACATCTAAAGGGGGAAGAATTGGCTCATAGAATCATCCACAAAGGTCTATGGTGGCCTCATGTTTACAAGGATGCAATCAAGTTTGCTAAAGAATGCCACATTAACCAGAGGTGTGCTCCTACGTCGACCAAAATGAATTTCCAACCATTAGTCATATCTACAGGATGGCTCCCATTTGAATGATGGGGTCTTGATTTCATAGGACCAATTAGACCAACTGGTCAACCAGGGGGTAAAAGGTATATATTGATGGCCACATGTTATGCCACTATATGGATAGAGGCTAAAGCTACTGTGGACTGCACGGCTTTAACAGTAGCTAAGTTCTTGGATAAACGTATTTTCTCAAGATTTGGTTGCCCACTGGAAATCACTAGTGATAGAGGCACACATTTTATAAATCAATTGCTCCAGTTTATATTTGAAAGGTACAAAATCTTCCATAAAAAATCTTGTGCCTACTATCCAAGGGCAAATGGCCAAGCAAAGAGTTCCAATAAGATTTTGATTGGATTGCTTCGCAAATTATCTTTCGATCATCAAAGCTTCTGGCCACAAGCATTGATCGGTGCAATTTGGGCTTTCAGAACCACGAAGAGGGGAACCACAGGCGAGACTCCATTTCGTTTAGTTTATGGAAAAGAGGCATTGGCACCGTTCGAGTTCATTATCAGAAAGGAAATAGGAATCAAAACCATTGGAATTGAACCCCCCATTCAGAGATTGGTGGCATTAGAAGAATACAGAGAAAGGGCAATGCAGAAACTTCAGGTAACACAAGAAGTGTGCAAGAGATTGCATGACAGGTATCTGAGATCCAATGAAGTTCACGAAGGGTCCATGGTTTTAGTACATCAAGTCCAGCAATTTCAACTAAATTGGCACCCAAATGGGCAGGACCATATAAGGTTATCAAGGTATTGCCACATGGTGCAGTGCATCTGGAAGATCTGCAGGGTAAAAGGATTCCCCTGGTCAACATCTCCAGGCTAAAGAAGTACCTGAATTAATGAACAAATTCAATTGGAAGGATTTCGACCACTGTAAATACCACATGTCATTCAAGTATTGGCAGTTTTTGTTTATTCAATAAGTGGATGAGAAGGAAATTGCACCGAGGCAGTGTTAAATCCTGATGTTGGGGTCTGTAGCACCCCTCCTTTTCTCTTCCTCTTGTTCAAACAGAACCTGTTCTGAGGTTCTCTAGATTCGTTCTCTCCTATCCGGTTGCCATCCTCATCCATAACACTTCTCTGCGCACACCATAAGCTTGGGTTTTGCCCATTATCAAGCGTATCAGTTGGGCTTTCTATGTTCTCTCTCTCTCTCTCTCTCGCTCTCTCTCTCTCTTCCTCTCTCTCTCTCTCTACTTCTCTCTCTCCTCTCTCTCTCTCTCTCTCTCTCATCTCCTCTCGTTCTCTCTCTCTCTCTCTTCCCTCTCCTCTCCTCTCTTCCATCTCTCTCTCTCTCTCTTTCTCTCTCTCTCTCTCTCTCTCTCTCTCTCTCTCCTCTCTCTCTCTCTCTCTATCTCTCCTCTCTCTCATCTCCTCTCTCTCTCTCTCTCTCCTCTCTCTCTCTCTCTCTCTCTCTCTCTCTCTCTGTCTCCCCTCCCTTCTCCTCCCTCCTCCGCCCCGCACCCCCGCTGACCCCTCCCGCACCACACGCTGACCCTCGCCCGCACCACCCGCTGACCCCTCCGCTGACCCCTCCCGCACGCCCCGCTCCCTCCCCCGCCCCACCCCCGCATCCCTCCTCGCCCCACCCGCAGCCCTCCCCGCTGTCCACCGCAGCCCTCCCCGCCTCTCCTCGCAGCCCTCCCCGCCTCTCTCTGTAGCCCTCTCCACCCCACCCACAGCCAACCCGGCTGCCCCCCGCAAGCCCCCCGCTGCCCCCCACAAGCCCCCCTGCTGCCCCCTCAAGCCCCCCTGCTGCCCCCGCAAGCCCCCCCTCAGACCCCCCGCACTCCCCCGCTGACCCCCGCCACCCCTCGCCTTACCCCGCAGCTCACTCGCGCCGCCCCCCTCACACCCTCGCCACTCCTGCCCCCTCTGCCCTCTGCGTCCCCTCAGCCCCCCTTCCTCCCACTAATCAATCCCGCCATCCTTGGCCCCTGCCTTCTACTCCCACTAACCACTCCCGCCAGCCACCTCCTTCCCCTCCGTTCCCATACAACCCGCACCCTCATTCAATGGGAGATATTATGAATGTGTCATTTGTGGTGGAGAATTTGAGCAATTGAGAAGTTTTAATCAACACTTAAACTCAAATGTTCATGAGCCATAGGAATATAGCTGTAAATATTGTGGAAAACAATTCAGAGAATTATCAGCTCTTGTGGCTCACATGAAGTGGAAAGCATGTGGTGGAATGGGTGCTGAAAGACTAAAGAATTTCGTGAGGAAGTTTGGGTCCCTATCTCTCACAAATGGCTGAAAAGAAGTGGTGTATTCTATTTCAATGTGCGAGGGTGCTGAATGGGGGTGGGAATTTATGTGGCAGTTTGGTTGGTTCTCTTTCTCTTACAAGGCCTATTTTTGAGGATCCTATTCAAATCAAGGGAATATTTGATCTACCCCTTCAACTCTGGGTCATTAGTCGGTGCGTTGGACATGAGGAATCGGCAAGGCTCTCTTGGCTTATGGGAACCTATAAAAGCAATGGATTTGTGTTCATTGGGGACATTTGTTTAGATACACATTTACGTACGTACAGAGGTCCTCTCTTGCACTTGTGGCTTCAAGCCTACTGTAGGAAGTCACTCTGTGGTGTGGATACAGAGCGATGGCTTCCCATTGGAGGGCTAATAGCACTTTAGTGTGAAGGGAGTGATTTGGATTGTCATTCCCTGTGAGTCTGTGGTATTTTCAAGCTCTTTTCCTTAAAGCAAGTTTCTATACATTGTATTGATCAGCACTAGTCTATTATACGGATTGTATGAGTCTCTTGTATTGAGGTTGTTTGGATCTGGAGTGTCATGTTAGCCCAGAGCATCAATATGGTAGCATTTTCTTGGCTTACATTGTAATCATTCGTTCGAACTAAGGAATGTTTAGGTTTCCAAGTATTGTAATTTATCTTGACCCTTACTCTGAAAAGGTACAATTCTGTGCAATCATTGTTATCTGCCTACTCACAGAAGTGTAAAAGGGTATTCTTCCCTAAAGAGAACCTCCCTTGAGTAGGTGACGTACTGGAAATGTTTATTCTCTATTCTTGATAAAAGTGGATACCCCAATACGTCATCTATAGTATCATAGCCATGGTTAGTACACAAGATGAAAATAAACACTAAAATAACATATCAAACCATGTCCATAGTGTTAACAATAGATCCAACAAAGTTGTTCAGAAAAAAACATTTCGAGAAGTCATTTCAGAAGCAAAACTTTACCATAATAAAGCATTGCTGCTATGAGAGATAACCAAAGTAATCCCATCTCTTTCAAGGAAGGAATTCCATAAGTACAATCATGAAAACCTAAGAAAATGTCGTTTCTAATACTGAAGGAAAATAGATTAATAATTAAATCCAGTACTTCCCCGATTTTTTTTTTTTGATATCAACTTCTAGTTGTAGGTTGGCATGGGCCGCCTTGGACAATTCGCTATTTCACTGCCTCGGTTGAACTTTCTTAAGCTCTTCAATCTTTGATCCTTCGTTGCTCATTCTTTTGGCCGATGTGTGAAGTCCTTGCTTAATTGGATAAGAAGACTTCTGTATATGATGAAGTTGCAGGTTTGAACTCCATACACGATGGACTTCTATCAAATGGTTGTTGGCTATGGCTCCTGCAAGAGTCGCTTGGCCCCGTGGATAGAGGAGATTGCTATTCTTATGACATCAAGAGTTTCGAACCTCGGATGCCACCCTCGTTGGAGCTCTCTTCTTTTGAATGTGCCTTGCTATGTTGGATAATAGGAAGCCCTCAATACTACAAGGTCACGAGATCAAGCCTCGTATGCAACTTCTCTGTAGATATCACACTCCTTTTTTTTGTGAATATGGAAACAATCTCTTTCCTGAGCGGAAGGGCAGCGCGTGGGCATACGCAGGCAGAAATGCTCCCTTGAGGCAGGTCCAATCAGGCCACCTATGTGTGGACTATATGTTAGAAAGAGAGGGGCCTTGGGCGTCCCGTTCAATGCTCCTACTCAGTGTCAACCGTGCACTTTTATGAAATCCCTGCGCGCATACATCAGGTGGTCAGTTTTGATGCATAGAGCTTTAAATGAGCGGGGTCGCCGGCTAGAGGGTCCTCCTCTGGTCGTTGGGGGCTTCACCCATCTACAACTCAAGTACCATCATTAAATGCTCACAGGCAGTAATACTCCGGGTGGCGGCACTCAGACGATTATCCTTTAGAAAGAGAGGGACAAAGAGCTCATGTGCACAGAACTCGAGGTCGATTGCATTTAGAACTCTGAGTCTCTGAGCATTAAAGGCTGCACACGACTGTTGTGGCTCCAGTGCTCTAGATTCTACTCGGTAGCGACAAAATTCAAACACACACTTTGGAATTGATGAGGACTTACTACGCACATGGGCTCCTGGAGATTCTTTTACTATTGAGTGACTAGGGCTTTTAACTAACCATCTCTAGGCTTCTAGCGACAGAACTTAGAGCAGGCACAAATTTCCACTGAAAAAAATAATGATGCAGTTACTGATGAATTTGGAACTTTCCTATAGGCTCCAGTAGATTGCCTGCACATGAATCAAGAAAACACTACAAGTACTTGAATAGAACTTGGCTCTGATACCACTGTTGTGAAAACTCCTTCCAGAGTGTAGCATCCACCAGAGAGTGAGTGAGTACGTATCCACCCATCCAACTCCACCCTATATATACCAAAGGTCCAAGAATTGCATGCTTTAGTTTTTAGCCATGTGTTCTTTCTAATGTCCTTCATGTGGATACTTTCCAAAGATAAATCACATGGCTTCTATTTCAATTGAAGTCACGTACGGGTCAAGGTGTCACTTGGGGAAGCTTCTCCCAAGACTAAGGTTTTTATTCCCTTAGGTTAATTTCGTAAGGTAAAAAACCCTTCAATTTGAGACTTCTATGAAATAAAACCTCAAGGGTTAAATCGAGAACCATAGGTTCCTTTTGGAGGGTCTAACCCTTGATTTATGCAACACATACCTTTGTTCTCTTCATCTTGAAGTAGCAAGAACTCTTAAATTCTTCAAATGAACTTTTCTCTTCCTCTAGTGCTAAGACTAAGAGACAAAAAAACATGTTAGGTAAATGAAAGTGAACATAGAATTATGTTTTAACATCTCCTCATATCTCCGAATCAAAATTCTTCTTCAAATTGACTGATATGACTGAATTCACCAATCTTTTGGCTAAATACTAAAACCTCTCTAGTGTACCTAGATCAAATTGTGTACCTAGAAAAAAAAGTTGCAACCAACTTACAACACAAGGTTGGCTGAAAACAAAACACATCTCATCTTCAAATTTGTCTTCTTAGATAAGCTTTCTTGCCATGAAAGAGATATATCAAAAACTGCAAGAACAACCTCTAGATACTTGTTTTGATGTAGCTTATGCTCTTACTTTCAAAATAATGAAGTGTTTGAATGCACTTCTTCAATCCTTCAAATCTCTTCATAACTGCTCTTCTAAGATATGACCTGCAAATGACAATCTAATAGTAGAAACGAATACCTGTGATTTGATGGTTATCTGGTTCCTTCATCTTCTCCAAACCGTTGTTTT